>OY292524.1:1101248-1153344 GCA_958496365.1 Subacronicta megacephala
CACGCCCGCAGCTGGGTGCCCACGACGCTGGCCGTGCGCGCCGCGTACGTCGACGCGGATGCTCGGCTCAGCTGCACCTATTAGACCAACTACGTGACCACCATTTTTCGATCTTAAGCCTTCATATTAAAGGTGAAAAGTGCTTAAATGTTAAAATTGTCAGTTTCTTAGTGAATACAAAATGCAGTGTGGATCGTTATATTATTTTGTTCAATGTATAAAGAAACAAAATGAATATATCTTTATATAACTTGATGCTTACTCAAAGCCTATCCGCACCATTGTGGGTAGCAAAAGCAAAGGGTATGATTATGATATTATTGGTATTCGGTTTTTTTTTTCAATAGAAAAATTACACAGATCGAATTTATCTTTCACTATAAATTTTCTTTAATTAGAAAAAAATCATACATTTGTGAACATTTCGCAATATTTAATGCTAAAAAATAATAAAAAATAAACATTATCAGTATTATTTTGCATTATCAACAAAACTGGCCGATGTCTGGCGTAGGGTATACAAAAAAATAAGGTGTTTTTAAGGAGCAAAAAAAGCTATGTTGTATATTATTTCTTGTCTTTATTGCACATTTGTGTAATCAGATGTTGGCAACTTAATAAATAAAAGTTGCACGAAATTGAATGCGATTTTCACAGTCGTAATACTTAAAATTCGTGTCGTAGATTTTTTGGAAAAAAAAAATCCTTTTGGGATATGAGTGAAGCCGGCAATAGCAACTAATTTATAAATTAAAAAAATGTCTAAAGATGTCTACTTACCAAGCATCGTAGCGCAACTCGGAGTGGTCTGATGTTGCTCGGGTTGTTGTCTACGCCCGTTGCTATGACTAAGGTTTCCAGAGCCAACATCAAGTCTCCACCTTCAACTGGGAGATACTCCTCGTAGCTGCACCAAAGGTTATTTTACATTTAAAGTATTTCTTCAAAATAAGCTTAGGAAAAAGCAACCTTAAGTTAATAATACATAGTGGAATTTCCATTGTAACTAAAACAGCTTTGAAAAGTATTCATTGTATTGTTTGTTTTGTCATCCTGAAATCGAATTATGTGATAAAGTTAATATTTGTGTGCCGTGATTTGTGCAGTGATAGCCTAGTGATATGACCATTGGACTGCCAAGTCAAAGGTCAGAGGTGTGTGCCTTGGATTTGAACTCGAATCAAATCCAAGGCACGCACCTCTGACTTTTCGAAGTCATGTGCGTATTAATAATTAATTATCACGCGCTTAAACGGTGAATGAAAACATCGTGAGGAAACTTGCATGACTGAGAGATTTTCTTGACGGCATGTTAAGTCAGCCAACCCGCAGTAGGCTAGCGTTGCGGAATTGGCGGACTATAGCCTATTACCTCTCGTTCTGAGAGAAGACCCGTAATGTGTGGATGATGATGAGATTTTGTTTGTTCGCGAATTGAGCTTATATTGATTGTGACGTGAATTGTGATGTACAAAATAAATGGGTAATACAGACCAGTGTACAACCAGACGTGTAAGAACTTCCGCGGCAGTGGCGGCTCTCGTCAGGTCCACGGACAGGGTTGCCTCGCTGCAGTACCGGCGCAGGGCTGCGCACCCGCCCGTGGGCGACGCCGCCGCCGCGCACACGGCCGGACAACCAACCAGTTTCTACATATTAGACAACCCATAATGTTGATGATGCTACAACTAATTGCCTTATTTCCAACGTTATCAACCACTGATTTACAAAGTTTAACAAGTATCACCGACAACTTATTCATTTCTTTAAAATAGATACAGAAAAGGCAAACAAATTAATTTTACCGCGACTACTCTGGTGTTCCAATTCCCCCCTGAGGTAAATAATTGTGATCTACGAATATATTTCATTTGTCCACTAGTGCGAAAGGGACTCCCTTTTTAAAATAGAAAGTAGTTAAAATTGGTCTCTTACATTTCCTAAGTCTGGTCAAAAATCTTGTCAATCTGGTTATAAATCTGTCTTTAGCAGTCACTGGGCTTTGGGAGCACAGGGTGATGTGTGCATTAGTAGTTCTCTGGTGCTACTTTATTTTAACCATTTAACATATTATTTTTCGGCCCAACACCACAAATAACAGAGGTTTGTGGTCCCAATGAAAAAAAGGTTGAATACCAATAGTGTGGAGACCACTATACTAGACCAGATTTTCGAAACCAAATTCGTATAGTGACAAGTGACTTACCTGCATGACTTGTAGGCACAGCATAGTATGCTCTGTCTCCTGGCTGTCGGTGGCGGCCCTCACAAGCTTCTCCACACAGTCTGCGGGCCACAGCGCTGCATGGTCAGCCAGTTTGCGCAGACCGAGCAATGCTGCGCGCCGAACACCGGAGCGGGCGTCGTTCATTGCTATGCTGAGAAGCAACTCCACCTAAAGGAGATTTAACTTTCTTATTTTTTTTTGATTGCCTTGTGATATGACCATTGGACTGCCAAGTCAAAGGTCTCGAGTTCGAATCCAAGGCACGCACCTCTGTCTTTTCGAACTCATGTGCGTATTAATATATAATTAATTATCACGCTCTGAGACGGTGAAGGAAAACATCTTGAGGAAACCTGCATGCCTGAGAGATTTTCTTGATGGCGTGTGAAGTCTGAAACCTGCAGAAGGCTAGCACGGTGACCTAAATCCCTCTCGTTCTAAGATGAGGCCCATGCCAAGGAGTGGGACAATATAATGGGTTGACGGTGTTTTTTTTTTTAGGGAGATAGAAACAGTAATTTTTATATAAGCTCTATACAACAACATCATATAATCATATGGTTTTTTCAACTTACTTGATCAGGGACATGAACTACTGTGTCTGCAGCGATATGAGTAAGGGCAGTGATAGCAGCACGCACAGAGCTGGACGATGGGAACCGCTCCAGCAAGGAACGGAGTAACTTCAACACTCCTTGAGCCCGTACAGCTAATACAAAAATCTTTTATATTAAGCTGTCACATAGCAATCAATGAAAAATATGAGAAAAGGAGAAGACTGCTTTCATTGACCCATTATCAAATTACGAATAGAATTATGAATAAAAAAGCTTGAACAAATAACTTTTACTCTTATGTATCTCACCTCCTCCATGCACTGTTCTAAGAGCTCTCACTAGCTTAGCTCTGCGCTCAGCCGCTGTACTCTCACAGTCCACCATGTCCCATAGCTTGTTGCACATAGCCACTGCAAACGTGCTGATAAGAAAAGCGCAATATAGTAAGAAAACATTAAAAAAAAAAACATTTGAAGTACCTTATGAGCATAGTAAGAAGTAACCAAAATTATCTAAGAAAACCCTATAAAATATGATCACATGTATCCAATAAATATATCTATCCATTCCCAATATATTATTACTTCTGATCATATTGGTTTTGTCATAAAGTTGTCTGTAGAGAAATGTCTACTTAGAGACAACTTATTTTTCTGAAATATTGGGATTTAATATAATTGCCAGTACTATTGATAAAAAGTAATTTTATTTCAATGTTTAATATCCACATTAGACAGAAATGAATTACTTCTAACAAACTATCTTTTTATATTTTTATCCATTTTCCATGCTAAGATTATGAAGTTATTGTAGTGAAGGAAAAATTTGTCAGCGGAGGCTTAGTGGTCATAGCGTCGGGTGTATCTAGCCAGAAGACGCAGTTTAAAACCCAGCCAGCAGTTGATTTTAACCTTCACTGAAATAACTTTATACAGAAATGAACTAGAGATGATATACTTGGCAGTAACAAATGTCAAACAAACACTAAAATCATCTTTAAACAACAACAAAATCAAACTTACTTAGAATGTTCAGCAAATCGAGTTGTAGCATAAATAGCAGCATCAACCTCCACATTATCATGACTGTCCAGCCCCCTACGTATTGCATGGTGCACATTCTGTCTTTCCGGTATGATCCCAGCCACGGCTCCAAGAGTTCGTAGGGCCAGTGCTCTAGCAACAGGATCATTAGAATGTAGAACACTGAAAACTCTTCTCAAGAACTCGTCTACATTCAAAATCTTATCCAAATGCTTCTCGCTTTGCTGACAGACGCGAAGTACCCATAGGCGTAGGAAATTGTTGCCCAAACGAAACACATCAGCAAGTTTTAGGAAAGAAGAGTTGATAAGTATAGGAAAGGGATATTTCTCGAACAGGCGCGGGAAACGGACGATAGCTTCGCATTGTTCACCCACTTTTCCGGACCGGAGGCCTAGAAAAGGGTAGGGTGATTAGAATAGAAGTAGAAAACTGGAAACTAAAAGTGAGGTTACAATATTACCTTTATCTAGTTCAGTTAACGCAGAGTTAGCATCCTGTTCAGGTTCACTAGAAGTATCGTTAAACGTGTTCAATCTCACACCAATCATTGTAAATTGATGGATTATATCCAGATAAACCAAATAACCAACGAATCAAAGAACATTGACAACAATGACATTAGTGACAATGACAACAAACAAACTACGGATGTTTTAAAAAAAAACGATTATCAAAAAAAAAAAATTATGATTTTACAAAAATAGATTTTTTTTAAGCAATTATAATTAAAAAAAAACATTATTTATCAATTGTTTTTTTTATATTATTTTTTTAAGCGTCACATCATCATTAATCACATCATCATCAACCCATTACATTGTCCCACAGCTGGGCACGAGTCTCCTCTCAGTACGAGAGGGATAAGGCTATAGTCCGCCACGCTAGCCTACTGCGAGTTGGCAGACTTCACACGCCGTTAAGAAAATCTATCAGGCATGCAGGTTTCCTCACGATGTTTTCCTACATCGTTTAAGCGCGTTTAAGTTAATAATTATTAACTTAGAGTACCTAAATAAAAACTGTGAATCCGTAAATTTTATATATTCTAAATTTAAGGCTAAAGAGTCGGAGTTGGGCGCGAAATTCAATTTCAGTTGGTTTTGAACTTTAATAACAACATTTTAAGGTTTCAAATCATTTAGAGAAATTTGACAGTTTTGTATAACCTGATGTGCTTGTACGACTATACACTGTGTACACGCCTTTACCTAAGATTAAGAATAATGAACAGTTACAATAAAAGTATTATATAATAGTACGCGTTTCCTTGTTTTATTTCAAACTTTTCAGATAGCAAATTGAGATTTTTAATACTCCGTAAAACCCACGGAAGAGTTATTTATCTCTTCCGTGGTAAAACCTTACAACTATTAATTCGCGCCAACGCCAACTATATGGTTGAAGTGAGAAACATATTGCATTTTAGTCCGTGGAGGTATGAGTGATAAGAAAGTAGCAGACTATAAGGTTTAGATGAGATCTTGGAATAGTAAAAGTTTACGTAAAAGATAATCTTCTATATAGTAGAGCGCCATCTATTGTTAGTCACTTGTTACCAAACAGAAAGTTACAGTTGGATGCTACTGCTACTTTTGTAACTGAATAACCGCGGGGTCTCTTTGGCGAGGGTAAATAATACAACTGGATCGTAGTATATAACCGTATATAATAAACGAATCACAGTGTATGATGTAATGCTCACATAAAAAAAAAGAAATAAAAACCTGCCTAACTAAATCGCGGTAACGAAACCATAGCGCGATCTAATTCGATCCCAACACCATCTAGGGAACACAAAGTTAAACTTTTCTCTTAATATTAATTTTGTGTGATCGCACTATGATTTCGCTTCCCGGTTTGGACATACCGCCCACCAAGGACATACTGCCAAATGTCCTTCAGTACCGCCCACCATGCCAGAAAATAACTAATATAAAGGTATGTATGTCGTTGATGGTACGTATCCGACACAAAAATTATCCAAGTTACATAAAAACTTATGCTAAGATTGCAAGAACAAGCTTTAACAACCACGGTTTATTAAGGATACATAAAAACTTAAAACAACATAATGTTAATTGGTTACTGGTAAAAGGCATAATTTTGACGTTGGTCTTTTAAACACAGAATTTTGCGTGCGCAGTGTTACAACCCTTGTAATTCCGTCAGGTCCAGGATGCTTCTGCTCGACCCTACCTAGTAACCACCGACCGGGAGGCATGTCGTCCTCCTTGACAAGAACTACACTGCCCACTGATGGTTCTGGATTTTTATAGGCCCATTTATGACGCTGTAAAAATTGATGCAAATAGTCGTGGGACCAACGTCGCCAAAACTCCTGCATCATGCGCTGATTTAGTTGCCACCGTTTTAAAGAGTTAATATTAGATTTTTCATAATTAAAATCAGGAACCATAACTAGGGGTTCTCCGACCAGGAAATGACCTGGAGTCAATATTGTGAGCTTGTCCTGATCCTCAATGTAAGATAAAGGCCTCGAATTGAGGCAGGCCTCAATTTGAGCCAAAACCGTAATAATTTCTTCGAACGTCAGTGTCGAATTACCTATCACCCTCTTCAGATGATACTTTGTGGACTTTATCCCGGCTTCCCACAGACCCCCAAAATTTGGGGAATGTGGAGGAATAAAGTGCCACTCGGTACCAATATTTGCTAGTTCTTCTGCCAATTCAGGATTGCATGCCGACTTTTCCTGATTAAACAAATACAATAACTCTCGCGCAGCGCCCACAAAATTAGTCCCGTTATCACTATGTAATTCTGCACATCGCCCTCGCCTCGCCACAAACCGTCTATATGCAGTCAGAAAACCTTGAGTGCTCAAATCACTTACGGCTTCTAAGTGCACTGCCCTCGTAGCCATACATACAAATAAGGCGATGTATCCTTTGTAGGATTTATTACCACGTCCTTTAGCAACTCTAATATTTATGGGGCCTGCGTAATCAACGCCACTACATAAAAATGGTTTATTTGGAGTCACACGAGATGTTGGCAATTGTCCCATGAGCTGTGTCCTCACTTTGGCTGCATATCTAATACACCTCACACAGCCTCTTACATACCTTTTTGTCAACAATTTAACTCCGATGATCCAATATTTAGTTCTTAAGTAAGTAATCATTAGTTGTGGGCCCCCGTGCATGGTTTTCTCATGTGCGTCTGCTATTAAAAGATTTGTTAAAAAAGACTCCTTTGGAATTAAAATGGGATGCACTCTTTGGTAATCCAACTGGGACATTTCAAGTCTTCCTCCAACCCGTATAATTCCTTTCGGATCCAAAAAAACATTCAACGGTTTTAACATTTCATTTATTCTCTCTTTTTTATTTTTCAGGTCTTCCAATTCCTTTGCGAAACCTTCTTCTTGACAGTTTTTTATGCCTATCTCCATTGCCTCATCTAGTTCTTGTCTACACAAGGGCTGCAGTTCTTTGCTACGTCTGTTCGACAATATGCTACAACTCTGACCAATCTTGATAACGACGAAAATCTGTTCCAGAAAGTAACATCGAAAACTGTAGTGTGGACCTTTACTTCTTCCAATTTGGTAGCCAGGTGCTTAGGCTTTTTATATTCAATCACCAGTTGCCTTAAGAACTCTGGCCCATTAAACCAGATAGAAGTGCTACCTAGTTCCCTTGGAGGTACACCGCGAGAGGCACAGTCTGCTGGATTTTGTTTAGATGGGACGTAAGACCAGTGTTGTGTGTCTAAAGTGTTCAAAATTTCTGCTACTCGGTTGCCCACAAACGTTTTCCAACGGCTGGGGTGACTGTTCAGCCAGGCAAGAACAACTTCTGAATCCGTCCAAGCGTGTAAATCGACCCCCTTTACTTCAAGCGCCTTGGCAACGTCCACCATCAACTTGGATAAAAGCACGGCAGCACACAGCTCTAATCTGGGTATCGACACCTGCTTTATAGGGGACACCTTTGTTTTTGAAGTGACCAACGCCACATGTATGTCACCTTCTATATCCACCACTCGGATATACACTACGGCAGCATAAGCCATTTTGGAGGCATCCGAGAAACCGTGCAGCTGTACCGTCGCGCTACTGGATTTAGTATTACACCATCGAGGTATTTTAATATTCATTAGAGAAGGTAAGTCTTTTCGATAATTTACCCATTCCTTTAATAAGATAGCTGGAACTTCTTCGTCCCAAGTTACCCCTGCCAACCACAGCTTTTGTATCAACATTTTGGCTAAGATTATACTTGGCGCTAGCCAACCTAACGGGTCGAACAATCTAGCAATGTCTGATATAATTTTCCTTTTACTTACAGGTTCCGTCTGGAGAGGCAGTTCTACGACATACTGGAAGACGTCAGCGCGTGGATCCCAGGTAAGTCCAAGTATTTTTGTAATATTGTCCATCTCTATTTTTACCTCCTCATCCTTTGCCCTTTTCCCTTCCTTTATTTTCTGTAACAACTCCCCGCTATTCGTAATCCACTTTTGTAACTGAAAACCCCCTTTAGCTAAAATTGTTTTCATATCCTTATAAATTTTATATCCTTCATCTACATTTTCAGCCCCGGTCATCAAGTCATCCATGTAAAAGTCGTTTAGAATGATTTTCAACACTAATGGATTGTCTTGCCCTTCATCGTATGCGACTTGGTGTAATGTGCGTACTGCTAGAAACGGTGCTGATGCCGTGCCAAAGGTAACAGTTAATAATTCGTATTCTTCAAGTTCCATTTCAGGGCTATTTTTCCAAAGAATACGTTGAAAGCTTGTATCCTCCCTATTAACAAGAACTTGCCTGTACATTTTGATTATATCAGCGCTTATACAAATTGGATGTCTTCGCCAGCGCATTACCGTATGTCGCAGTTCCGCCTGCAACGTCGGACCAACCATCAAGTTGTCGTTCAACGACACTCCATTTTTTCCTTTGCAGGACGCGTCAAACACCACACGGACCTTTGTCGTCTTCTTATCTTCCCGGACCACTGCATGGTGAGGTAAGTATAACCCTTTGCCTTTTTCTTTTTCAGCTACCTTTACCATATGGTTTAAGTCTATATACTCCTGCATTACCCCAGTGTAATCTTTCCTTAATTTTTCATTTTTTGATAACTTATATTCTAAACATTTAAATCTCTTTTCAGATATCAGCCTAGACTCACCATCCTTGCAGCTTCGATCACCATCCCGAAATGGAAGTTTTACAATATAACGACCCGATTTGTCTCGTTCTGTAGTTGCTGCAAAAAGCTTCTCACATTCCGCTTCATCTTCGTTAAGCATTTTTGCAGTATACGGCGGTTCCGCTTCCAGCTCCCAAAATTTCTTCAATAGTTCGTCTTGATCGCTGGTAGGTGTTACGGTAATATTATGTGAATATATTTTATTATCATTTTCAACTTCACATGAACCCGACAAAATCCAACCCAAAGATGTTTCTTGGGCTAAGAGAGAACCACTCTGTGTCTTCTTAACTCCGTTCTGAATGACTTGGCTGTAGACCTCAGCACCCAATAAAATATCAATTTTATTAGGCCTGAAATATTCAGGGTCAGCCAAATCATTATCCCTGAAGTCTGCCCATTCTACCCGAGTTACTCTTGTAGCTGGGAGAAGTGCTGTTACCGATTTCAAAACGTACGCGTTAATCTTTAATTCAAAACTCGGATCTGTTCTAGACCTTATTTTGAAAATTACTATTGCCGTCGCAGTGGTACTCTTCTCGCCGCCTACCCCTAGTACCGTATTTTTAAACGGTATTTTCTTCAAGCCCAAGTACTGGACCATAGACTCAGTAATAAAAGACCCCTGTGAGCCCTGGTCCAATAAGGCCCTAACCACGCGATAGACACCATTTTTTGACTCCGCGTTAATCAACGCCGTAGTCAACAATATAGTTTTTTTTCTATTCCCTGTCGACAGACATGAAACTACTTGATTACCCGACCCTTCCGCCTGCGTGACTACCTCCTTTTCACCCTTTGCATTTGATGAGGGTTCCTCGCGAGCATCACTACTGCCCTTACCAACCGACCCCGAACCATCAGTAGGATGCAGCCACGAATGGTGGCGGCGTTTACACACCTGACACCTAAGGGGCAACGCAAATAGAAGACGGCGAGACGAAGGTACGGTACAGACACGGCGCAGATACGGTGCAGGCGCGATATCTGCGCAAACAGACGCGGGGACGGTACGGCACAGAGTATTATTATACAAGGTGCTATTTAGTGGAAATAACATTTAATACACCTCCTTTCGGTTTTTTTTCGAATACTAATTCCCTCCTTTTGTATCATTATAATTCCTATGTACAGTCGAGAGCACATCAAGTGTAACATTGCGCTACGAAAGCCGCCACTATTACAAGTGCAATAAAGGCGTGCTCAAGGTCAAACTGTATAGCTTGATGTGCTGTCGACTGTACTCATGTTTGCAATATGTAACCGCTATGTTTGCTATTTAACTACTTTAAAATACGAATAACATCGAAATACATAAATCAAATCATAATAAGTTAAATTACATCGGATTTTCATTAAAATCATGGATTAAGGCTGATTTACATTGATACAGTAGCTGGCGCCAGCTACTGTATCAATGTAAATCAGCCTTTAAATATCCATATGGACGAAAATTTGAACAGTTTAAAATATATCGCTACGTATCTTTGTTCATACTGTATATAATGCGAGACGCCGCTTGCGCCTACATCTGCTGGCGACGTGGCGGGGGGCGAGGAGCGGCGTGCCTGCGCCGTCCGCTTGCCGCCTTCAGTCACGAACAAAAGATAACGCAAGACGCACGTCGCTTCGTATACAGGATGCGTGACGATATTGAGTTTTACGAGTTAATTGAGCAATACCCGAATATCTATGACTACACTAAGACAGGGTACAGTAACAGAAATGTGCAAGACAAAATATGGCAAGAAATAGCAATAAAAGTCGGTGCAACAGGTATGTATTTTATTTAAATTTTAAACATTATGTCTAGTCTGAAACGGAATCGGAGATCGTTGTGTTAGATATGTTGTAAGATATTCCCTGATATGGTAGGGATTTTCTCCCATTAATCGCATGTTAATGTTTGCTCCTATCAAATTATTTCTAAACCGTGGATTTGATTTTTTACCATCACATGTGCGAATTACGTTATGCAACACACACATTGCTTTTATAATATTATCAACATATTCTGGTTTGCAGCAAATAGGCGTGTAAAGTCCACCAAACTTTGACGCTAACATACCATAGGCACATTCTACTGACTTACGTGCCCTTGACAACCTGTTATTATAAGCTCTTCTCTCATTAGTCAATTGATTTCGACCATATGGTCTCATAATATTTCTTTTTAGTGGAAAAGCTTCATCTGCCACAAAATAAAAGGGCACATTCTGTGTTTCTCCAGGCAAAGGTGTAGGGTTCGGTAAATCGAGATCGCCTAGATCCATAGCTTGTCCAAAAGAGCTAACTTGTAATACTCGCCCATCACTATTTCGGCCGTATTCACCATCATCTATAGTTAAAAAGAAACCATCTGCATCTACAACTGCTAACAATACAATAGAGAAATATCCCTTATAATTTATGAAAGTCGAACCCGAGTTGATGGGCGCTGTAATTCTAATATGCTTTCCATCTAAACTCCCAACACAATTCGGTAAATTCCAGAGAGTGTAAAACCGTTCAGCAACTTCTACCCATTTTTGTCGTGTAGGTACAGGCATATATTCCGGCTGTAGGCATTCCCACAAAACGCTAGAGGTTTCATGCACAATTTGCCGGACGGTACTGCCTCCTCTCAATACATATCCAGAAAGTGATGTAAACGAACAGCCATCTGAGTAGTATCTGTAACAAAAATAAAATAGCAATAAGTATGTAACATTTGTGTGTTTAGATTGAGGTGCCACTTTTCGCATCGTAAAGTGGCTAATGGAGTTATTTAGTAGTAGTTTAGAAAATTTTGTAGAACGGATATTGGATTTTGTATTAGAATACTTCAAAAGTTAAATGAATATAAAGGTGGCACCTCAATCTAACTGTTTGCATTGAGGTGCCACTCAGAACTGGGAAAATTATGGATGAAATTTTATCAAAATTTTGTATTATTTTGTAGTACTCCAGAATTCTGGAGTACTACGAAATTTTGATGAAAACTCATCCATAATATTCCCAGTTCTGAGTGGTACCTCAATCCAAACAGATTGAGGTGCCACCTTTATATTCATTTAACTTTTGAAGTATTCTAATACAAAATCCAATATCCGTTCTACAAAATTTTCTAAACTACTACTAAATAACTCCATTAGCTACTTTACGATGCGAAAAGTGGCACCTCAATCTAAACACACATTGTAACTAATCTCCTTAAATATTTTTCAGCCCAAGAACGTAAAGAACGGTGGAAGAATATTCGATGTAGTTACAGCAAAAACAAGAAAAGGCTAGATTTGCCATCTGGATCAGGTGCAAAGACGATTAAAGAGTACTACCTTTCACCACATCTACATTTTTTAGACAATTACTTGAAGTCCCAACCAACCAAAAGCAATCTAAGCAAATATGATTGCACAGACGGTAATGATAGTGAAGAAGTCGATGAGACACTGTTTACTGGTCAACTAGCTTCTGAAAACACAAATTCGGATTCCATCTCCAATCAATCCACGCCAACACCGCCACTGCTACCACTATTAAATAAATCTAGGGCAATCTCTTTAAAAGATGTTAATAAATCAGCACATGAATATTTCAGTCAAAGAGCATTACAAATGAAGACCATACATAGAGCTGAGCCTGAAACAGACAGCGATCTAGCTTTTTTTCAAAGCATGCTTCCAGATATGAAATCAATGACACCAGCCCAAAAACGAAGATTTAAAATGGGCGTTCTCAATTTATCAGAGCAAATTTTAAATGACCCAGTACCTAGTTATCCTAGGACACAGCCGTATTATCCACGAACACCTTCTCGAGAGACAGATTATGATCCTAATGAAGGTGCAACCCAGCAGACTCTTACATCCAGAGCTAATACAAGTCCAGCACCTTCGTTTACCTCGACTCAGCAGACAGCTAAACATACTGCAGCAGCTAACAAAAATCCGGAAACTCAGCTGACTTTGATATCCGGAGAGTATATAAATCCAGCACCACCGGCGGCAGTGGCTGTAATTGAACAAATAGCTGGGCCTTCAAGACACCGAACTTATGATGAGAAAGCTTATTATCAACTCAGCATTTCAGAATATCAGCAAACGCGGACACCGGGAGCTTATGAAAGAGCACAATCCTTAGCACCTCCGGCAACTCCAACTACATTATGTTTGCCAATATTTTCACCAATAACTCCAGCTACACCTCACCCGAATCCAGAGACATCTATCCAATCTCATGAAGACGAAATAAGTGATTTTAATGAGAACTATCCAATGCCTTGAACTTTATTTATAAATGGCGTGCGACAGCTAGCTTGAGTAGTCATGTGCTGTCCCTGTCCGCATGCGCTGATTCTGTATTGTGAGATAAGGACAGCACATGATGACAGCTTGACAGATACTCAAATTAGCTGTAACACTGAGAGCAATTTATAAATACTAATTGTAGCAAAGATGCTAAACCAAAAACATTTTCAATGAATATTATCTTTTGATTTGTCAATAAAAGTTTGATCTGTAAAAAATAGTTTCACTTACCTTAAAGTTATCAGTAGTCTTTCTTCAGGGCTGATTGGTTTTCTCCAATTTGTAACTTGCTTCCGAAGTCCTTCTCTTACTTTTGACAATACGATATGGTAACATTCCAGTGACATTTTATAAACTGTGCGAAAACGATCAGGATATTCATATAATGTTTCCATTATTTTATAGTACCTGTGCTCTTCTGCATTTCTCCACACTGGATGTATCCAATACCTTCTTGGTCTTTGCTGTAAATTAATAATCTGTAGCAAAGCCAGTGCATCTTCATCTTCGTCTGAAGAGGAATACATGTCTTATCCCGTCAATATCACGCTCTATAATGACTTAACTTGCCGTATCGTCCCCGCGTCTGTTTGCGCAGATATCGCGCCTGCACCGTATCTGCGCCGTGTCTGTACCGTACCTTCGTCTCGCCGTCTTCTATTTGCGTTGCCCCTAACAGTATTTTTACAATATCTCGCCGAGTGGTTACTATTTAGGCATATAAAACACAACCCGTGGTCCTGCACAAAATTACGACGGCTGTCACTTGACTCCTTAGCGAATTTAGTACAAGATGTAATTTTATGATTGGCTGAGCAATATGCACAAGATAGATTGACCTTTTCTTTAATTACATGCAATGTTTGAGTTGTCTTGGGGTTCCTATCTACTTTATTATCCAAATTTTCTAACCCCCGGAAACGACTTATTAAAAATTCACTAAACTGACAGAAGGTAGGTAGATCATCCGTAGTATCTGATGCTACCTTCAATTCCCATGCCTTTCTAGTTTCTTTATCAAGTTTTGCACTAACAATATGTATAATAAGGATATCCCAAGACGAAACATCAATACCTAAATTTTTTATTGACCCCAAACAATCCGACGTAGTACTGATTAATCTCTTAATTTCAGTAGCCGACTCTGTTGTTAAAGACCTTTGATTAAACAAACGTTTTAAAATGCCATTTGCTAAAAATCTCTTATTATTATACATAGATTCTAACTTGTCCCAACTTGCCTTATAATTATCAGAAGTAACATTAACATTTCTCAATAGGTGTTCTGCGTCACCAGTTAAATAGCCCTTAAGGTAATACAATTTTTGTGCATCATCCAGCCTTTTATTATTGTGTATTAACCCAACAAACAAATCTCTAAAAGTCTGCCACTCAAGATATTTACCGGAGAATACAGGAATTTTAACTTCCGGTAATTTAAAATTACTACCAATATCTTTACTACTACTAGTTCCTGGACTACAATGTGTGTCACTAGATAATTTACTTTTACTAATAAATTCTTTGAGATCACTTTTAAATTGGATATAAAACTCTTCGACCTCATCATATACAGAATCTTTGTGGTAGTTAGAACTATATAAATCAGACTTTTTTACTTCACTAATTATCTGGATATGTGTTTTATGAAATAGTTGCCAATGTTGTTCCAAACTCTCAAGACGCGCTTCAACATATGAGCAGGTAAGACGGTCTTTAGGACACTTTTTAAAGTTGGCCTTGGCCTTTGTTATTTTTGACCTTATGTCTTCCTGTATATCATTTAGCGAATCCATTTTGACAAAGACAAACACAAGTAAACAATAAGTCACAGTATACACTAAACTAGTTAAGTACTAAAATTATTTTAAACTATATGTCCAATATCCACTTGTATGAAAATATGTATTTCACTCATTTATTTTATAAGTTCCGACACAATATTTATAAAATTTCACAAGTGTTTTTGTCACTATAATTTCTAGGGAAATTTGGACATAGGTTCCCCGTTCCAACCAACTTTTGACTAAAACTTTTACAAGTCCAAATTAATTAAAACTCAAGTTAAATTTTCTAAGTCCAACTGACAACTTTTTGAAGATAATTATTTAATTCTTCTATTTTAGAAATCATAGAAAATGTACTCACGGTTTTTTTCACCATACTTCACTCACTGACACTTATTGATGAATTCACACCGCTTTGCACCACACAAGTGGCGCCCTCTGCAGGCCAAGTACTGCTGCTGTTCACCTCCCTTCGCGTCGCTCCTCCGGTTGTCCCAAGCCCATCCAGACCAGTCTTCAGCTGCACCACGCTCCAACTGGCTGCTCCTTGTTACTCCCGGCTCCACCTCCAACTCCTGGGCACCTCTCACCTGGTACCCGCTGAAGGGGCTGCTCTGGACAGCGATCCACTGCCCAGTAAATCGACGCGTAGGGTGGTAGTCAATACCACCGAAGACCACCAACACACTCGCGAACACTATCGCGACCGAATCCGGCTCGTCCAAGGACCATGAATAACCGCGGGGTCTCTTTGGCGAGGGTAAATAATACAACTGGATCGTAGTATATAACCGTATATAATAAACGAATCACAGTGTATGATGTAATGCTCACATAAAAAAAAATGAAATAAAAACCTGCCTAACTAAATCGCGGTAACGAAACCATAGCGCGATCTAATTCGATCCCAACACCATCTAGGGAACACAAAGTTAAACTTTTCTCTTAATATTAATTTTGTGTGATCGCACTATGATTTCGCTTCCCGGTTTGGACAGTAACAAAGAGGTCGCTACTAGTCTCGTTTTAGATGAAATTACTAATACCAATAAAATGGTAGCAGGTGGACTAATAGTGAACATAAAGAAAAAAAGAGAAAATAAAGGATTCAAATATGGAATAAAAATATTAAAAAAAAACGATTGAGGGTGCTCTTGGAGCAGTGACTTAGCGACCGGCTAGTGATCAACCGGTCGTGGATTCAAGTCCAGGGCTGAACTAATACCTATAGGTACATGTACAATTATTAGGCATACAGGCATTTTGTTGCTGGCCAGGTGGAATGACGAGTTGCGGAAGGCGGCTGGTAGCAACTGAATGAAAAGAGCTGTCCAATGGTCATAAAACTTAAAAAGCATAAAAAGCTATACTTGGTAGTTGAAATATAGGTGCCTATTCAAAATCTGTCTGTCCATTAAAAAATTGTGCAATAAAGTTTTTGATTTGATTATAATATGTAGGTGCATCCGAAATATTATTCTAATAGGGCTCACCCCTTACTCGACAACTAACCAGAACCCTTCTATTAAAAGTAAAACTAACCTCTCGGATAACTATCGGCAAAGCGGTGTTTACTTGCAATGCTCGGCTCTGCTCTCAAAGCGTAATTACTCTGTAACTAGAGTGTATGTCGCCATTACTGCGAAAATGGCGCGGAAGGTAGTCTACTAATCATGGCGGATCGCTCACGAAATAACGGAGTTTTGTTACAGTCAGTTCGTTAGACGTAATTTGTTATTAAATGGAGCTCCAGCTCGTACCTGTTATCCAAATTGAAGGCTAATCATCCCGTGTCGAGTTTCTATATAGGGACGTATCGTTTATTGAGGAGATCATTTGGAATTTGGGAGTCAGCTTTCGGGCAATATCATTAGGTGCAGGTCGCGTCATGTAAAAAGAACGCTGGAACTCAGATCAAATAAAAAGTTAAGATGGAACTTTGCGAACAAAGAAGTGAGGCCGGTTAAAACTACAGCCGTTTACAAACACAATTTTACACTATGTAGGTAACAATACCGAAACTACGCCTAATCTTGTCAGTCGAGCTATCAAGCTATCGAAAGCTCGACTGACAAGATAAGGCGTAGTTTCGGTATTGTTACATAGTGTAAAATTGTGTTTGTAAACGGCTGTAGTTTTAACCGGAATCACTTCTTTGTTCGCAAAGTTCCATCTTAACTTTTTATTTGATCTGAACGCTGGAAGAAAGAGGAGCGAGTGTGTTATCTGAACGCTGGAAGAAAGAGGAGCGAGTGTGTTTGCGCATGGGGAGGTACTCTCCTTATGGAGAGGTAGAGACATAGAAATAAGAAATATAAATAAAATCTGTGGGTAGAGACCTCTCCATATTATCTCTCAATGTAGATACTCCTTTATAATATCAGTCATCCAAAGGTATTTAAAATGTTATTCTTAGAGCCTACATTAAGAAAATTTTCTTGCCTATTGTTATCAAATTATTGAGCTAGTAACGATTGTTTCTTGCAAATATAGGTAAGTACATACCATCACGCCTGTATTCCCCAAAGGGTTTTGCAGAGGTGTAGTTATATGCACCCACAGTTCGCTGGTATGTTTAAGTCCCATGTAATAGGGGGCGACTTTACCTACTGACATTGACCGGGCAGAAATCAAAATCCCGAGCTGAGAATTTCAAACAAAAACTTCAAAACACATTTCGATCTGGGAATCAAAACCAGGACCTCTAGCATACCAGTCGCGCTGTCGACCACTAGTCTAATGATGCAGTTCTTACTATGATCAATTAGAAACATGGTCAGGAAAGTCCTTGACCTAATAGTTTTTTCCGTCCGGTGACACTGCGCGAGGCTGCGCGTGAGTGTGTTACCTAATGCGCTGGAGCAGGATATTTTTATTGTTTATTCGACAACACAGCCTCACACTAGACACGTCCCGTACTTGATCACACATATATAAGGGGTCCCTATTGACTGATTAATCATTGTGTATCGGATCTTGTATCGTCAATCACATCTAACAAACCAACATCAAGATGTTTAAATTCGTGAGTATTTTTACATTTAAATGTTTTCTAATGTTAATACATACCTTACCTTGTATTCAAATGTGCCAACTAGGTTCTTACAATAAGGATAAGTGCTGGACTAAAACCACCTCGCGCCACTTGTTTTTGGTCTCTTCAAGTATATACGGTCAAGTTACCACAAAATGTCAAATTTTCTCAGTAGATTTTGAACTTTATCTTCAACAATTTAAGGTTATAAATAACAAATAACAACAACAAACCTGTACCTAGGTACCTAATTGTCACTCTCTGTTCAGTATCTTGCGTTGAAAATGAATTATGCAGTAAATTAAATTAATCTAAGTATATTACATATGTCATCAACCCATTACATTGCCCCACTGCTGGGCACGGGTCTCCTCTCAGTACGAGAGGGATAAGGCTATAGTCCGCCACGATAGCCTACTGCGGGTTGACAGACTTCACACGCCGTCAAGAAAATCTCTCAGGCATGCAGGTTTCCTCACGATGTTTTCCTTCACCATTTAAGTGCGTGATAATTAATTATTAATACGCACATAACTTCGAAAAGTCAGAGGTGCGTGCCTTGGATTCGAACTCGAGACCTTTGATTATTATTTGTAAATTATAGATACCAAATAACCAATGAGCTAATGTGACACGTTTAATATTAGTCTTCTAGGATGGGTGAAGGTTAATTTCTTAAATGAACTGGTGGTTAAAAGGCTATATTAATATTTACGCCTTATAGCAGAACCTCGTCAATTTTCTAATGTAAATCAAACGGATGCATCAAAATCGGTCTTTGGCCTCTCAGCTAGTAAGTACAGACTACTACGCTGGTCTAGGGCAGGTTATAGCAGACTCCGCACATATTAAAGTAGGTACCTGCCTCTCTAAATAGGATAGTTTTTTTTTCTCTGGCATCGTATTCATGTGATCAAAACAAAAATAGATATGGTCCTGCACAGTTGACAGGGCTCCGTAATATAGTCAGCTATTTTTAGAATAAATCATAGCCGAGTTCAAACTTGTCATAATAATATAGAACGCCAATGCTATAAATCTAGGCTCTTACCTAATACAATTTTTTATACCACGAGTAAAGAGTTACCAATAATATTTTAATTTCCAGGTGTTGTTCGCTGCTCTCCTGGCTTTCGCTTCAGCCAAGCCCAAGCCTCTGGTACTCGAGTACGAGTACCCAGTAGCGGCGTACAGTGCACCGGTCGCGGCGTACTCCTCTCCTGTGGCGTATTCCTACAGCGCGTATGACTACGCGCTGCCTTACTCCGCGTATGCCTACGCACCATACTCTTACTACGTGCGTTGATCGAGAAACGAGCTGATGCTGATGGAAAAATGTAAATTATTATAAAAGATATCTATTTATAGAGCAATACTCGGAATAAATATTCGATACGAACCTAAGTTTTTATAATTCTCTTAACTGATGAATTTATCCAAATCTTTGTTATTCCTGTAATTCCTACCTGAAACCCGACATGAAAATTATGTCGTTGTTGAAGAAATCACGTAACGTTTTTATTTCGGTAACTAGGCATAGATAGGGTTCATTGATTAGCAAATGAGAAAAATAAACCTGTTCAAGACAACTCATGCACAGATCCTGATAGCTTCAATAACCAGATGATTTTCATGTATCTAGATAATCATTTATCGTAGCCTGAATCCATCAGATGTCAAATGGCAAGGGCACTGGTTTTAAACTATCCATCTGTGAACATAGATTGGTGCGGATATAAGTGGAATTTTGATATCTTCAACGTTTGAGGTAGGTAACAAATTCTAGAATCGTTCGTTTGTCATCTAATCAGACTTCGATGACTTTTTCTCAGTTTCCCCGTTTGTCACTTTCCCAGTCGGCAATAATGAGTGTAATATTTATCATTGGTGTTGCTAGACTTAGTAGCCGTAGCTTAGCTTAGTAACCTTAGTAGTAGCTTAGTAACCGCTTAGTAGTGACAGCAGTTTGCATTCATGACTGTCTTCTATCTTAGCAGTAGTTGTAAAGGAAATAGAGCCAAATTAATCAGAAGTGATCGTCTCAAATCCCAACCACTGCGATACCGTCATCTAAGGTACACCACAAGGATTCTTACGTAGGATAAACCCTAAACCTTAGTAAGAATTGATATGAAAAAAAAAACGCATCCAAAATCCCAAAAGCTTTGCAAAAAATCACCAGTCATACTTCGGACGTTATCACATTGTTATCAAACGATTATGATGAGGCTTATGCAAAAACCATGTTTAATTAAAAACGTTATCTAGTCATTTCTTAAGCTTTAATCCTTCCGGACTGGACAAAGATGTATTTTGACATTTTTTTTGTACAAAGGAGGCTTATTCATTGTGTTCACCACGCAAGTAATCGATGCCGGACGTAGCAGGGATAATGGCAAGAGCCAGCAGCCTATGTAACATGTTTTCAAGGAATTCTTGGATATGCAGAATCGCAGATTTGTACTTTCCTTTGTCATTTGTAGATAAGTTTTAATAAGTTTTTAAAACCCTGACATGAGTAATTTTACTCATGCGGAACACTTCCACAGATTTGCGTCAATTTCCATTTGAAAATCTTCACAAACGAACGTTTGTAGATCAAATTCATAAATTCAAGCAACATAATACTGCGTTTAAGCACCATAGTCAATATTCCTGTCCTGTTTTGTCCAAGTGAATTGTTCAGGGGATTATGGACTATTATCACCATCTTTGGTTGAAGGATTAGCCCGCTAATGATAAGATTTAGGGTAGCATAGTGGACCCATTGTTGGTAATACGCATGACTTTTGCATAGCTCCATTGTGAAAGTTGCTACTGTTTGGGATAAGCGTTGTCTTGAACGCGTTTTCTCTCACGATACGAGATTGCTATGGTAATGGTTTCTGTTGATTATATTTTGAGTTAAGATAGCGTGGAGAATTGTATGGAACATCGTGCTCAGAGTTTTAATAATAATGGCAAATACTTGCAATAAGAGATAGCGAATGAGGAAGTAGATGACAGATTTGGTGAGTCTTTTTTGCGAAAGCTTAGTAATCAACTAATGGATAACTATGTATATATGTATAACTATATCAACCTTTTTTTATTTTAATGTAGGTAATTACAAGATAGTCACTTACGCTGACACTTAGCTGATGAACGTTCGAGTGAAGCTAGCTCCGATGAAGAAATAATGTTTTAGCTGACCACCAATAAACGTATAGTAGGTATCAAATACTTTTTTGTTGTAATGTCCTTTGATACTTACCAATTTCTTTTTCTTGAGTTCTTTTCTTCTTAACTTTTTTTAGTTCGACCGGAGGGCCAATCCTCGCTCGCGCTCGCCGGCGCCTAGATATGTTATACTTACTCTTACTAATATTGTCGTATTTTATACATAACTAAAATGCATCCTAAATAAAGTTGTTCGGTCAGCCGGTTTGGTATTACTTTCTTGGATAAAGGTTTACAAAATCTTAAGCTTAAAATCTGTGACATGTGCTTCGAAACCACACACCTTTCGCTGAATTAAAGCTCCACTTAGCCCAAAAAAAGTGGTACAGTCAATGCTAAACCTTATCGCCTGTCTCTCAGTTTCCGCAGTTTTGAAGCTCAAAGTAGTCAAAATACCGTACAAGATGACACAAAGATTTCAAATAATCTTCTCAGAAGTGTTGACTCGTTAAAACATTACGCTCCGACGGTTTTTGCCAACCTATCGTACCCATCCTTGTCACTCTAAATTTCTAAGACATAAAGTTGGTAATACGATTTTTGGTTGATGCTTTTATGTTTGTAATGTGTTATGTCACACATTTGGGCGCTGGCGCAATCAAAACATCGTGAAGTAATCCTCCTTTGTGTCGTGGTTCGTACAAATGGCGATGTTTGGCACCGCTGATCGAACGCAGATCAATATCTTGGAATAATCCTGCACCTTCCAGTGACTCCTTTGCTTAGAGAATTTTTGGGACATGTATAAGATTTTATATTTTACGAATAATGACAATTTTATTACCTTTTGCGTAGAGTAGAGGGAGAAGAGTGCATTGGACGTTACAAATCTTTGATGGATTCGTCATTTAAATCGTATTGACGCACTTACTTATCTGAAACTAAAATTATGTTATCAGTTTTGAGATCTACTTACAAACTAATGATTTAGTTGGAACAGATCGTTGCAAAGATCTTTGTACATTAATGTTTCATCACTATCTGAAACTCACATCTCGACGATTAAGTTGAGTTTTAATGTAAAGCTATTAGCATATCTTACTTTCGTACCGTCGACGTATTAAAAAGCAATAATATTAAATGCCAAAAAATTGTTTAATAAAAATAAATTATCTTTTATCCTGTATAAATTCCTATTCATTTGGGGAGCGTACCGCACGGTGTTGCAGGCGTTAATTCTGACACCAACGGCTGCGTTCACTAATAAAAAAAACTATTTATTATCTGTATATTCACTGTAAATAAATATAGTGCGAGAGTGTAGGGATGAATGGCTTTGTCCCCGCACCATTGTGCCATCATTGTATGGGGTTTGTGATAATGTTTTTATGGTGTCTGTCGCGTCGCATCGGATTAGGAACAAATCGGCTCGATGATTGCTCGCGACAAATATTTGCGGGACACTCGGGAGCCGCTATCATGTCATGGTCGCGATCGCACCTATTAAGCGGTTGTGTCAATATGGGGATAGAGGGAGAAGACCATACACATGAACAATTCTATTTGAATGGCTTGCATAATAGTATCTAGCCTGTGGTTAAACTCTCACAGAAACTTCTAAGATTTTATTTTAAGACCTATACCTATACGAATTTTATGGTTAAGTATGTATCTACCTAAATATTGAAGTTAGACAAATACATACTCCGGACACACCTGATATGGCAGACTCTTTTAGAATACTAGATTGCTCTTCTATGCAAATCTTTCCGATATAGATTCTTACAACTTTATATTTATGCTACTATACAGATACGGGGAACTACAACTAAGCTGGGAGTCAATCTTCAGACAGGTATTAGAAGATATAATTGACATGGAGATTTCTATCTACAATACAAGTCATAGAAATCAGTGATGTATCTAATAGAGCTAGGTTTAGTCCAATCTAAAGCGCAGGCGACACTGCGAGCTAACTTAGCTTATCTTAGCCCTAGTATCTAAGCACACTAAGTAGCTGCGCTGTTAGTTAATTCGCTTATTTAGCTTAGCTCGCAGTGTGGTCCACGCTTTATTATCGAGAGTTCCTACTTTATGATAGACGTCACAGAGGTCAAAGTAAGCTCACAGCAACTCAGAGCTTCTAATTCTTAAAACAACAAGTATGTACTGTTATGTTTTTTATCTAAACTATCCTAATAAAAAATAAATACTTTAAGTACTTATCTTAATAGTTGAGGTGTTTGTTGAGCCACGGACAGATAAAAGACAGGTGACAGTTTTGATATTAGATCACGTTTCTATTTCCGACAATGAGTGGCTCTTAACCTCTGAGAACGACTCCTGCTAATGACTTATTACTGACTTAGATACAGTTCGTTCGAAACAACTGCGCGCGTCTGAAGTTAGCCGTTGCGAAATGGCACGTAGGTAAAAACACATTAATGTGTTTTCTTCAAAAATTAATAAAGACAGTAACATTCAGAAATGCGAAATATTTACGATCCCAATTATTGTCTTTACATCGAGTTTTTATATTAAAGTTTACAACTGCAAAACCACTTGCGGGCAACTTAAGACGCGCACAGTTATTGTGAACGAACCGTTTAGTCATTACGATCCTAAAAGTTCAGATTTTTTTAGGTCATATACTTGTCAATCAGTTGTATGCTATGATCAGCATGTCTTTGCCTAAAAATGCTTCACCTATTGAGCAGTCCTTTTTCATTAAGCCTAGGTACCAAAGTAGGTTAGCCTACTGTTAGACATAAGCCATATCTACTTAGTAGACTTTCCTAGCTAATAGCGCTAAATAAATAGGTATATGTAAGAAATCTGTGTATTACTTTGTTTTTTTTTTTTTAATATTAAGTGTATACGGTATCCGAAATAGTATCAAATACAAAAAAGCACCCGCGAAAGTTAAACTATTTTTCACGCGAGATTAAAATCTTTTGAAACTTATCAGATGGTTGAAACAATAAGAAATACCTACCTACTCTCAAAATTTCTATTACACTTGGCGTGTAAGATCAAGCACTCGACAACGTTATAATACTATAATGCTTTTATCAGATCATAGAGTTTTAATTAACAAATGTAAGTACATAAAGTAAAATTTATGAAATAATCGCTTCGGTTCTCAAGGCACAATTAAATAAGAAATTAATTTTACGTATGACATGATAGAAGAATTTAGAATGGGATCCTTTATTTGTATATGATAATTTAAAAAAAGCATTAACAATTAATTTTATTCATTTTTAAACAAATCGCTCCAGTATTAAAAAAATAAACCGGGTACATATCCCCAATAACATTTCGTTTGGTAATAAAATCCAGAACTTCTAGCACTAGTGGCTACTGGACTAACAAGGCGTTAATATATAAAATAATGTCATCTTTGGCAATTATTACATATATTTTCCAACAACCATTAAAAAATAATAATTCAAATAGACTCATGTTATGGAAACGTATCCGAACAAATTACTTCTGGAGTTGATAAGAGCGGTAAAATAAAAAATATAATGACGTGATTCCGTCATGGCGAATGATTTACGACGGCGATGGGCATATCAGCTGATTAGAATCACTGGAATTATAAGAATATTTTAACTTTTGTTCTTGTTGGTAAGGTAGGAAGTGGTGGAAGAGACATCGACGCACAACCGCTTACCATGAATTCAGGACATGCTTCTGGACCCCTGTGCGTTGATATTTCTAATGTTTTATTAAAAAAATATCCTACATGGTCAAAATGTATGAAACAGCTGTTTTTTTAAAATAATCGACGTAAAATTTCAAAGCAGTGGTCCAGATCATGTACCGAATTCATAGTGACCTGAAATAGATGAAAAGCCTATTATAACAATCTATACCAACAGCATTAATCTTATTGCAATCATATAAAAAAATATTTGTGTCCAAAATTGTATTCACTATCCGGACAGAACTATTAATAATCTCCTAAAACTTTTATCAGATTCCCAAAAATCCTAATTCCTCCAGACGTGTTCTATTGTGATCAAATCAACGGCACCCGGTAGTGTCTTATTACAGCTCGTAACACGACACATCCAAAATTTTAGGATCTGTACAAAAATGTTCAATTATCTGTGGCCGGGCGCGGCCGCACGGTGTATGGTTTCATTGCTTTGTCGAATTTAAAAAGTTTTAATTTGACGTATGGAGGTTTTATTGTTTGATTTATGGAATGCTGTATTTTTTTGCCAGGGATGTCTGTTTTATTGCAAACAGTTTGGGATATGTTACGACTACGAGTTTGAGTTTGGTGTACTAGTATTCTTTAACAATGCCAAAATTCTTTTTGCCGTCGGCAATTTAAGAAAACATGTGAGCATGTTTTCTTAAATATAGCATAGCATAGCAGGCAGATAGGTAGATATTGCCATTTGGCTATTTATTAACAAAATATATAAAGAAATCTTGATCCTTGTTTTAAAAATATCATATTTTCCACGCTTTTCGCGGTAATTATTATTATAGGGGTAAACTTGTAGTATCTGGTCACAACATTTTACATTTAGGTGTTCCCAAGCGCTTTTATTTATTTTACGAATAAATAATTATACGATTTATTTTCGTTGATGTAACATTTGGCGGGAAACTATCAAGTATTGCAACAATGGCGTCTCAGCAGGCGTACTGCGAACAGTGTCGCAGAGTGAGGCATCATGGGGATTGTAATTGATTAATTAAATTATTATTATAGCTGTTAGTTACGTTCATGTATGGCAGATGTCTGTATACTGTGGGGAAGTGAGTTATATGGCAAAGTATAGCAAATAATATGAGATCATGTATTTTTTTTATTCAGAATGATTTTAGAACGATGTTGGTAACTTATATTTTTTATTTTAACATTATGTCCAATATCCCACTGTCTGCTACTTATCAATGTTTCTGTTTTTATTGTTGATATGTGTAATTAAATAAATACATTTATTGTTAGTATGTAACTTTCTCCTATAGCTAATATGTAATACCTATACTAAGCTTTTTGTCATAAAAAAGCGGTCTCCCAAATAAGGAGAGATATTTTAAAAATAATAAATATTTCATCGAGTTTTTCTATACAACACTTAGCAGCTACGTACAAGTTTAATCGCGCCCCTTATTAGATATAGGCCAAGGTAGGCCGGCGAATTGTTGGTTAACATTACTAAGGACCCACACCTCTGCAACAAAACATTAATATATATATATAATTCCTAATCGTAGGCAACGGGGAATAGGTACAGCCGGTACAGGCGTAATGGTATGTTATGTCATAGTGTAATAAAATCTACACTATGGTTATGTTATGAATCCGGAACATCGTCATTGTAACTTTCAACAATATAATGAGATAACTATTAGGTCATTATTTTTTGTTGGGTGAAACGTCACATAGCATTTCCATCGACAATTTTCCCATGAAAATATAAAGCTAAGTATCTATCTATCTATCTATCTATCTATGCGAGAAAAACTTACCTACATGAAAGGACACATTCGCCATATTTACTTTTGAACCCGGGACCCCTAAGCCGACGGGCGACATCTCAATACATCTATTGTGCTGGGCCATTGTGTGAACTCGTAATTATGTAGCTATGTAGAATGGAGGGGCAGCCGCCATGTTGTAACCGATGGGGTGTGAGTTACTCGTTAAATATGATTTTTGTAATGCGATTCGTGGTGATATTATTATTTTGTGGAGTTGCTGTTACAACTGGTGATTCAAATAATCATAGTCGCTGAAGAGACTTAAAACAGTAATTCTGATAATATCAAAATGTTCAAATTTCCAAAAAACTGAGTTAGATAAGATAAAGTTAAGATAATTATATGATCTATCAACTAGATGTCAAAAATGTCGTGGTAAAGATTCATGTAGGTAGGTACATACTTATCGTTTCTTTAAGTACCTACTGTAACTAGTCCCAACCCATTAAATATGTATAAAATAAAATAAATAGACAAATTTCAAACAACAACTTCGAATTTGCCTAATTGTACTTGAGATATCCTTGACTCAAAATAAGAAATTTTCATTAGAAGACAATTTAAAATACTTAAAATCAGCCTGATAAGTAGATTGCCACATTAGTACAGTGGTCCTAAGCGCGACTGCTACACTTATAGCCCTAGGTAAAGCAAAATGTTATTAGTTTTTTTTTCTATGAAATTTCAGCTCAGAGTTCTGATTTGTGCTGTGATTAATTCAGTTTTTGACTACGGCTGATATCTTTTCAGAGTGTGAACTGAACAGAACTCGAGTGTGTTTAGAATGTAGCCTTAATTACATAATACCTAGCGCAGTCGATGTAACAGGCTAAATGCTACTATGCCCACATGGTAATTCATGATTGTAAATCGATGCGATGGTTAGCTAAACAAGCGGGTGGCTCGCGTTACCGTTTAATGTGGTTATTCCGCCCAATTGCCCGCAATTACTGGATAATTCCAGATCTAGCCGGTTCAGGCCGCTTCTCCAGTTACTTGCGTGATATGTATGATATGGGCTACTGTTTTAAGTTTTCTATATCAGTGATAATCATCACATGATCATCCCAACTATGAAAAGATACGGCTGCATAGAATATTAAACGAAGCGACTGCCCTTAGACCATCGTAACACAACACAGATATAAGAACGGTGACATTGTGTTACGTAACACAATGTCTGAGTCTACCGCCTATCCTAAGAGTCTAAACTGGTTGTCAGGCTATTCGGGATTCTGAGTAGGTGATATAGGTGTTCTTATGGCAAATTGACAACTCTTTGACTCCGATTCGCGGAGCGGTATCGGTTTGGAAAGATTGCAAAGTTCGGGTTGTGTATTTTTTTGTAAACTTTCAGCTGGAGACATTGCACAGCAAATTGCTTTTCATTATTTTTCAAGGCATAGGAAATGACTAATTTGTAACGAAGTATAGTGCCTAACTACCAGTGCCTTTTTTTTTATCATGCTTGTGCATCACGCACAAAAAAAAATACTACCAGTGCCTGTATCAACATCGTTTATATGTATGAAGTGTAGGGACACAAGTGTTGACAGATTAGTTTATTGTATAAACATTCCAGCCAGTCAAGTTACCTACAGAATTGTATTAGCACGGCGCAACAGTCGTCTCCCCGCATCCACCCGGTTAGGTCGTAAATAGTTTATATGTAGAATATATATTTGTATTTATAACTGGTGCCAGTAAAGCAATAGTATCTAAAGAGTTCAACATTTATTTCTCCGCAAACCATCTCTAAAAGTAATACATAACACTCCACATGAAGTAAGAAAGAATCATCCATCCATTCATCCCATCACAATCTTAGTTCAATATCTTTAGGGATAGCTAAGTCAACCCTCCACCGCCACGTCACAACGTATTGTGTAAAAAACAACTAGTTAAACATACTTCAATATTTAAACTTGCCAGAAACACTGGAAGAAAATCCAAGAAAATAATATGCAATATATTCGCACACAACTTGTTTTATACTACAACACTTGTGTCTTCACAATGGATTGCAAGAGGGCCATTTCCGATTGTCGTACGAATTTGTATACCTCATTCAATTTTTACGATGTGCTCAAGAAAACACAATTGTTATTTAAGTTTTACAAATAAACGTAATACTTAGTGTCAACTGACCAGTTTTCATTGTGAGATGTTGTAAGAGCATCTACGCATAGTGCGTTTTATCTTGTAGCTAGGTGTCATTAATCATTATCATAATGAGAGGAGAATAAGGCCTTATAGGCCAGCACACGCTTGCCAAGTGTGGGCAAACTTTGCCCATATATAAGATCATGATATTTTCCTTACTGTCAAAACAATTGGTAGATACTCTAGTCATCATCATCAACCCATTACATTGTCCCACTGCTGGGCACGGGTCTCCTCTCATTACGAGAGGGATTAGGCTATAGTCCGCCACGCTAGCCTACTGCGGGTTGGCAGACTTCACACGCCCTCAAGAAAATCTCTCACGCATCCAGGTTTCCTCACGATGTTTTCCTTCACCGTTTAAGCGCGTGATAATTAATGATTAATACGCACATAACTTCGAAAAGTCAGAGGTGCGTGCCTTGGATTCGAACTCGAGACCTTTGACTTGGCAGTCCAATGGTCATATCACTAGGCTATCACTCCACTATAGATACTCTAGTAAAATGTCAAATTCGTTTTTTTTTTATTGAAATAAAATGACAAATAAAATAAACGGTCCTGATGGTAAGCGGCAATTGCAACTTATAGATGCTATAGCAACAGCAGTGTTAGATCTTAGTTGTTAAGCTTCATTTGCCCAAGTATTTCGGCAAAATATTTAGCTATGCGTTTATATACCTATGGGTAAATAACAAATACTTACAAACGTGGCAGCAGAGATGAGACCTCAGGATTCCAAATGATACAGGAGTACATCTCTCAGTTTTGAACTACAAATGGAATGCAAATGCTTTCACCACTCGGCTACAAACCGCACTTCCTATAATACACTTTGCCAACGATTCATGGCGACAGCCTACGCGATACATTAGAGCGCTCTAAACGAGAGCTATTACAGCTGCAGCTTTCAGGCTATCAATAATTAATCTAGCCTTAATATAAGTATTTCAATCGAGTATTACACAATTTTGATGAGTTTCAACGTTAATGTGTGTTTAATATGAATATAAATAGATGCGTCGCGGTCTGTCGGATAATGGACGGGCAGATAGGCTCAGTGCGGATAATGGCCGCACTCACGTATTAGGGGGTTAAACTCCTAGTATATTATAATGCGTAATATGTTGAATTTAAATAATATAACATGGTAAAGAGCAAACTGCGATCGGGAGCGTGATGATATAATATGATATTCAAATCACTTACCCAAATTATTTATTAACTCTGAGCATTGTTAAGTAAAAAAAGGTTTGTATAGAAACAGCGAATGATTCAAATCATATCGAATCTTAATTTTAATCCGTGTATGAAATCTTTGTCAAATATTCATGTTGATTATAGGTATACTTAATTTTAGCCTGTTATCATTCTTAAAGTTTTGAGTTGATCGCCTCATTGGCGGCCTGTGCGCAGTATTGGGACACATTTAACACCCATGTACGCTACAACGCGTATTCTTGAAAATATCGCAGTAATCCCACAATATGCGTGGCGGACAATCCGCCATTGTGTCGGACACAGATACCTGCGATGTTTGACACATTTTAGCGGATTATCCGCATTTAAGTTTATCCGCGTATCCGCATTGTTGATAAACGCATTTAGTATAAAGGGAATTTGGAAGAAAGATGTAAGAGTTTTTGAAAGGTGTTGTGTGTTTTTTCTGCTATATTACTCATGCCTTAGTGCCTTGATACACTTATATGAGGTAAGGCTATAGTCCACCAGATAGACTCATCACACCGTCAGAAAAATGTCTCCAGCAGGTTACCTCAATTAGGTAAACCAGTTATGTACATAACTGGTTTACCTAATTGTAGTACCTGGCTTTACCAACAAACATATAAAAGTGAATTAACTTATTCAACTGTTTTGAGGAGAAAATCTTGTCGAAGGAGATTCTGTAAGGCTTTCACTTCTTGATCCTGCAAGTTTTGAAAAAATAAAGTCTCGGTCGTGGACTATAAGGCAAGGAAAGGCAAACGCAGTTTTTATGTTTTGTATGTCAAAATTTAGGAACTTATAAAGTCATACCTTGCTGTGTCCGAAGATGGAATACGAACCATAAGGATTTTCCAAACCCTCAAAAAACGTAGAAAGTAACATAACATACCATCAAGCCTGTATTCCCCGAAGGTTAGGCAGAGGAGTACCAATGTACACCCACGTTTCGCCGGTATGCTTAGGTCGCATGTAATAGGGGGCGAGCATTGCCATCAACCGGGCACAAATCCAGACTCCGAGCAGCTACAGAGAATTTCATAGAAAAACTCAGTCACACTTTGGGAGTCGAACCCAGGACGTCTAGCGTAGCAATCGCGCTTGGGACCACTAGACTAATGAGGCAGAAATCATGGTAGAAAGTAAATTCTGTTTTTTTTTTTTACTTTTATAGTGATATTTTATTTAAGAGTATTTTAATTTAACACAGTCTATTAACGAAGTTTACCAAAATGGATTTACGTTGAGCTGCGGCGAGGGGAGATTCATGGGGGAATGTATTTGAATCGTATGGGTTTATGGTTTTAATGCCAACCCTATGGCAAATATAAGCTTAAAGTAAACATAAACATTATTTTAGTAACCCGATGAGCTTAGTAAAAGTCCCACAACCGATTAGCTGCAACCCCGAGTTTTAATTCCATGGAAAATTTACGTCTACCCTCATCGTTCGATTATCACCTTTGATTCTAAAGTAATAAAGATGTCATGTAGTTTTCCATGTGTAAGATTAAATTTGTTTTAATCGGTGTAGATATTAGAGTTCTAACATAACTAGTGATCTGTTTGGTTGGTCGTTAACACAAGGATATAAAGTTAAAAGTTCTTTAGCAAATGAATTTAGATTTTTTCTTGGTATTTAATGCAATATTTTCCACCATTATAATATCAAACTTATTACTGTAACATTAAGGTTATGTTTTGAAAGCTCATAAATTTGTGAGTATATGTGGTAAACATTCACCCTCTTTTTGCTACACCACAATCTCTTAATTAATTTGTAAAAACTTGTAGAGACATATTTATATCGATTGTTAATACACCATCTTTAATTATTATTTGTTACATTTATTTATTATATATTTTATTAATTTATTACCTACCTTATGGCTCGTAGGTTACTAGCATCAAGATCTTTAATGAAATACAAAAGCTACGTAAAAGAATAATATTGGCGGCTTGTTGAAGATTAAAAATAAATGAAATAAAATTTCATCTATTCGCTGCAGCGCAGCGGTTTAGGTAAGTGAAAAAAACATATCTACCAAACGGACAAAAAGACGGGGTGACTGTTCCATATAAAACATAAGAATTACGATATACTTAGTCCTTTTTCAATCCATTTGCCCTAGAACTAAAATCTGGATAGAATTTGCAGTAGGTACTCATCGCCATTTTTTAAGTCCTATTATCTAGAGATGTTGTAATGGCACAGTGACGTCACTAGTAAATTGTCAGTAGCACGACAGTGAAAGTAATTGTGTGCCCGAGATACAAAGAAAGTCTGAAAAACGACACGACGGAATACAATTGTGATATGTTTATGGTGAGGATTGAGTAACGAGCGACAGCGGGCGCGGGAAGCGGAAGCGTAATTATTTAAACATGGCATCGAATCTTTATTTCAATCTACCACTGCCTGGAACTCTTTTATAGGAAATCTAAATCCAAGCCTAAAATTGCGAGACCAATGGATGGTGAGATGAACAGTGACAACGATGGTGAGATCATGCTGCATGAATAGGACTGCAAACAATTGCCGTACATGGCATTACATTGACCATGGATATTAAAGAATCTGAAATGTCGGTTTTTAAATCATACCTACACGCATAGGTACACTTATCTACGACACGGGGGTAGGCAAAAAAAAACAGACCGCCACTTGAAAAACCTCGTTAATAAGACCGGTGTATGTCCTTCTAGATTCTAGAGTAACCTCTACCGAAGCTGAAACAGACCTTATAAATTCCTTTTGTTAATAAGAGGCGAGCCTATTGCTTCTACATAATCTATTGAATTTAATAATAATATTTGTTTAATGTGATTAAATACGTAAAAGGTTCACAAAATTCGCTTCAAACTCTTCATGCCATAAGCTTCTAACTTGCACCATACCGCCGGGAGGAGTACCAATCCGCTTACTGGTATGATTGACGGGTGACAGCGGCGGGGGCGGCCGCGGACAAACCTATGTATTGCTAGCTGTAACAGTAGCTGGCTTTAACTATAACTTTGTACATATACCAATCAATAATGTGGCGTGGGAGTTGTAAATGCTACCCTAGCTTACGGATGGAAATTACAATTTAAATGTTATTTTTTTGTCTGTAAAAAGTAGTTGTACTTAGTAGTAGTAGTGTCGCGCTAGCATGTCTACATGCCAGCATGAATGGGGGTAATATTATCCTCCCATAGAATATTGACGTCAAGTAGCAGTATGCAGTTGCGTTACGGTGAGTGGGGAGCGTCGGAGGCCCAATTCCTCCCTTAGCCCCCTTCTTTCCTTTTCTCCTTCCCCTCCCTTTTCCTTAAATAGTCTCGGGAATGCATCTGTGCAACTCCTTTGGTTTTGCAGATGCCCATGGGCGGCGACGACTGCTTACCATAAGGTAGTTCGCCAGATCGTTTGCCGAGTTATCCCATAAAAAATAACCTCAAACCTGGGCAACTTTACAAATAAAATGTGGTTATGTAAAATTTACAGATTAAGCAGACACCTGTGTCTATTACAGCCTCGAAACAAATGTGAGTGGACCATAAAAAGATTTGTCTCGCTCGGGTGGGAATTGAACGACCACGACACTCGGTAGGTATAATGTAGTGGTAAGATGACCACCATAACTGTCCCTCACATCAGACGTACTTCAAGTAAGTATATCAGTAGATATAGTGTAAAAGTGTGGTCTAAATTTTTAGCAAACCAATGAAATCCGAAAAAAGCATCACGCTAAAACATCGTAGTAAACAGATTCTATCCTTGAAATAAATAATGGACACTGACTTTTTTATGATATTAGGAACTATTTGAATTGCCACAATAATATTAAAATTTGTTCACCAATTTGTTTCAATGGTAGGACATAAAGTTCAATTAAATGTATAATATTAATTTTAAAACATGACCATTTAGATAGGAACCTTTCACAAATATAGTTTTATTTTATTTAATGCATACCATTACGCCTGTTTTTCCTGACGTGAAGCTGTGTGAAGAGGTGTACTAGTGTACACTCACAGTTCGCCGGTAGGTATATTTTAGGTCCCATGTAATGGGGGCGAGCCTATTGCCATTCACCAGTTGAGTATTAGGTACCTACCTACCTTAAATCATTATTACCTAGGTTCTAATTTCGCATGGGAAGATACCAGCTGACTCCCAAACACGTATTTACATACGATAAGATATTAAGTTGTAAGAGTTAGGTAATTCAGTTCTGTTGTTGTTATGTTAAAATCCTTACGCGGTGTTGTTACAGGGCATTACGGCTTATTGAATGTTAATGTAAGCGGGGCTCGGATCTGCGCGAGAGTGTGACTCCATTGTTATAAACGATACGATATTAAAGATTGCGGCAAAAAGATTTCAATAAATATTTTTATCTATCTCTAGAAAGCTATTTGTGCCCGATGTGCGTCGTCCGAAAGAATTTCATGCTTCTATCTTTTGAGATTTCTAAACCCTCAATAAAAATTTTTTTTGAGGTCTTCATACTGAAATACCATTCCAATTTTGAACTTTTCAAAATGACTTTCACATCCAATGAAATCGGTTTACTTACACTAAGTAGTTTACTTTACACCATGGACGGCCGTTTGATTTCACTGTCGCTGCAGTGCAAGTCCGCAAAGAATACAAGGTAAATTATAAAAGTATATTTGTATACTTTGTATACAAGTTGTATACATGTTGTATTCTTTGCGGACTTGCACTGCACCTATATAATAATTGCTACGCGTCCCCAGTATTATTATATAGGTTCTACGCGTTTTAACAAAGAAGTTTTTCATCATTTTCTCTCTCTACTTAATTACTGCTGGAGCGCTGGCTTGTAGTTTAAAAATATCATATTTAGCCAAAATACCTCCTCATGAAATATTGAATTTCCTCCGCCACAAGCGTCTGTCGTTCGTATCGTATGAAACAGTGCGCACACGCCATCGGATTAACCAACCGGGCGTCGTCTGCATGTGCGTTTGTTTAATTACCGCATGCTAATGCACTTAGATAATGCGATCATCCAGAACAACACTACATGTAATCTGTTTGCATTTATCCAACCGACTTGTAAAATGAAGTTTCTCTAATTTCCCTAAGAAAGTATTTCTACGAGATTCGATATCGAGATGGAATTTTACAGAATAGCCCTACTATCCTGTAGGGAGTCTAGATAGGCCCCGGATACTTTATAGAACTTCTTCAATTTCGCATACTACAATTGCATAAGCAAGTTTAGTAGTACAGTTTGTTCGAAATAAGTAAGCCGATCGGAAGTTGTCTGCATGTGGTTATGAAGTGGTAAATTCTAATAGAAAGAGGCGGTGTAAAGATAATTAGAGTCGAAAATGTTTTACATTTCTAATTATTTTCTTTACTAAATTCAATAGGTATTTATGTATTAAAACACTTAATTAAACGATTTTATCACCGCGGTAGTTCGGAACGGCTAACTTCCGATCGGCTTACTTATTTCGAACAAACTGTAGTAGTGTCGCGCGGCATGAATGGATCGGCACCACCACCGGGGAAGTACCTACTACCCTCGGTTTGGTCTATTAGGTGACTATGACTACTTACCACCAGGTAGCTCGTCTGGTCGTTTGTCGAGTTATCCCATAAAAAAGTAACTGCAAAGATGATAATTATAATAAATAATTGTTTATAGACAAAGATATAGATTATAAATAGTACTTACCTACCCACACATTTTAAAACTCTTTATTTCCAAATTAAACAGGTACTTGTAATATGGAAGCTTAGGAGTGCAGAATAACTGGGATTCATATCCCAACATACCTAAATCACATCTGCCGCTACCGTCTAGATATGAAGTAGGTGATAGGCAGAGATTGACTCAGACTTTATTTCTAGCTGGCTAAATCTTTTGGATCCGTGTCTTATCGTGTTTAAACTAAACAAGAAAGGCCGGCCTTTGACTGCCTCATTAGTCTAGTGGTACTAAGCGCGACTGCTACGCTAGAGGTCCTTGGTTCTATCCCCAGGTCGAGCAAAGTGTTATTGGTTTTTTCTATGAAATTCTCATCTGCATCTTGGAGTCTGGATTTGTGCCCGGTTAATGGCAATAGGTTCGCCCCCTATTACATGGGACCTAAACATACCGGCGAAATGTGGGTGTACATTAGTACACCTCTGCCTAACCCTTTGGGGAATACAGGCGTAACGATATGTTATGATGTTATGTTAAAAAAGGCAGGCAGTCTTTCTGTTATTTCTTTGAATACGAAAGTAATTCCAACAAATCATGTTACAGGCCATTGACAGTGGTGTGGCAATACCAGGGTGAGGTGCGCAAGAGTCGCAGTGATCGCCACCGCAAAGTTAACGAGTGATTCATGCGATGCAAGCCTGAACGCTATCTTTGTGCCAAAACATTCGTTGCGCTTATTACGTGTCATTGCTTAAAGACGGTGATTTATTTGTTCTTCTATGGAGGCCTTTGGTATTGTAACACAAATATACATTTAATTATATTCTCCCACAGTTAGGCACAGATCTCTTCTAAGAGTGAGAGGGTTTAGGATATAGTCAACCAGCAAGATATAGGTTATACCTATAGGTTTCCTCACAATGTTTTCGTAAACCGTAATTTTGTATTTTGTAGTTTGGTAAACAGTAAAATACCTTTCAACACTTACACTATATCTAGCTGATTGTAACTGACCTAGAATTAATATTTTTATTTACAGTTAAGTTCAAGAAAAATAAAAAAAAAGTTGTTCTCGTGTAAGTTAAAAAAATCGTCCTATTGAAATTGGAACGAATAAGTAATGGTGAAATTTTCTATGACTTCATTGAAGTTAGACTGATATAGACACTAATTCTATACAGCAAGTATATAATTAGTGTCTATATCAGTATATTCGTCCACTGTTGGATATAGGCTTCTCCCTTCGTCTCAAATGTGCCCTTCAATAATTCAAAGCTTTTCGCAACACGTAATATGTCCAAAACCGCAACTCTCGCGCACCGGTGAGCCACGTCACATAAACTAATCACGCGCTGATATACGACGACGCTTCTCTAATAGGTGTGGCGGCGCAGGCGCAACTAAATCACCCTTTGTTTGGGACTGGGTGATCGCATAAATATCGATCATTAGGGGCCGACTGTCATACAAATCAACGGAATTGATTAGGGAAGGGGGAACCTACTTCCAATGGCAACACCAGAATTTCGGCTTGATTTAGACGATACATGTCTCGTTTGTCTAGTGATCCTCAGCGCTACTGCTATGCGCTGTTGTTATATATATGCGGTGTTGGGCTCGATTCTGCGGTAGAGCTAAGTGTTATTGGTTTTTTTCATGAAATTCTCAGTAGCAGCTCGGAGTCTAATCACAAAATAAAGGTGTCCTGTGGCTGTTGAGCCCATTTCTATTTGATCATATTTATCTATCCTATATTTAATCCTTCGGGAAATAAAAGTGTGAAAGTCAAAAAAGGAACCGAATGGCGTCCACTGCTGACTTTGTAGAGGCTTCCCCATATACTTAAGGACTGATTTTGAAGCCGCCGCCATCCAACGACTCCAAGGAACAGGTTCAGGTTTGTTCTTCTCGGTGGAGGCCGTCCCTACGCTACGCCTTCCGGTGCGTGGTCTCCACACGAGTTTTTTTTTCCCAGAGCATTGTCATCAGTTCTACAAGCTACCTACCTACGTTCGTTGATCCTCTCACAGAATATCGACGTCAAGTATCAGTATGCATACTGTTGCGGTTCGTACGGTGAGCGTGGAGCGCCGGAGGCCCAATTCCTTCCTCAGTCCCCTTCCTTCTCCTTTTATCCTTCACCTCCCTTTTCCTTAAATAGGCTCGGCAACACATCTGCAACTCCTTTAGTATTGCAGATGTCCATGGGCGGCGATGATTACTTTCCATCAAGTGACTCACCTGCTCGTTTATCGAGTTATCCCATAACAAAATCCTTTCAGCTATGTTGCAACTTGTTTTAAAGTGTCCATTCAGCTTAAAAGCCCAACTCTTCTAGGTCAGCTAGTTCCCTGTGCTGGTAGGTATTCACGTCGTGTGTCGCCGCGTTGTAGGTATCTGCTGGGCGCGCATAAAACACGAAATTGCTTTCGCTAAACTGCAACATGAACAAAGGACGCTTGCGGAATGTATGGGGTTTAGGCTTGGTCTAAACCATAGCAGAAAGCGGTTGGAAGTAATGGATATTTTTTGTATTAGAGAGAGCTTTCATACGTATCGATTTGTTCCAACATTTTCCATATCGATGTACATTTCTGCACTCCACAATATTAATAGTTCATATACAGAATATTGTTTATGGTATCAATGACGGATCCTATTGGGCATGGCAATGTAGGAGAGAGGTAGGAGGCTTGTTTTGTTATTTATTTTTGACCCAAGTCCCTCAAGTAGATCCAAAGGTCAAAAAGGATTAGACTACCTGAGGGACTCATAGCTTAGATATACTCGTCTATGCTCGACCTTTAAAGCGCTAGTATAAGATAAATCTTAGCATATTATTTTGTCTATCTTCCGTCGCTAAGTTCCTCTAATGTTAGTATATTCTTGTTTATTTCACCTATGACTTTTCCGCCTCATCGCCTATTTCGGACAACAGACAAGCCGATAACAAAACAGTGCGTAACGACGGAAGGCTGGTCGCCATCGGCCGAATGTGCCTTTGTGGGTGTTCCGGCACCATCCGTATTTCTATTCGCAACTTGTGCCGACTTACTTTGTCATGGTAATAAATATACCGTCGACGTCTATCATAGTCTGTGGAGCTGTCTTCGGACTTGAAGGGCTTTGGAGAATTCACTTGCAGGGTAGAATAGAGCGGGAGGATCCGTACAATTGAAATTGTTCGTGTCCTGTATAAGCGTTCAAAAGTCCCCTCTCGTCCGCCACAGAGCAAAGTGATCCGTGTCCAAATCTTTTTTTATTTGTACCTAGTATTAAGAACTTTTTAAATTGAGGTTGTTGTTAAACGTAGGATAAGTTTAGGCAATCATCACTTGTTGTAACGATGAAGAAAATATTATTGAAAACTGCTTAGGATTACAGTTTTCAATAATATTTTCTTCATCGTTCATGGCTTTACAAAAAAGCATTTAAAACTTCGAATTTCAATTAACAGACGTTAACTTTGCTTATTTGTATCACTGACACTGGCCAGCAGGTAGGCAATAGTTTAAGATAGAAGGGAGCAAGAATGGAGAACTCATACCCACTGATTGTCAAAACAATCAACATTGTCATCAATTCTTCATCCGTACACATATCTTCGTATCAAAAGTCATCAAAAATTCTATTATAACTCACCAATCCATCTTTGATGTCCACATTGAAACGCATTTAACTGCACTCCGGGTGATTTCATGTGCCATTACGCTTAACCCTGTCGCTGCGTAACTAACCGTGGGCAAGGGTTACGGTCCCTGTGATCGCGCTAGTTACATTTTTGGTATTCTTGTTATGCGGCGATGCGGTGCGGCTATTCCACGGATTATAGGGGTCCCTGATGAGATGGTGAGTTGACGCGGAAAATGTCCGCAGACATTGATCTGACGAAATGTTTTGGTAGAGTCATTTGATTATCTTTTAATTTGCACTTTTCTTATTTCATTTGAAGTATTTTGGAGTGTCACCAATTGCTTTAAATATTCTTTCTTTTACAATCTACAAAAGTTGTGTAAGGATGTAAAAATCAAAGTAGGTCCTTTAAGTATTTTGCAAAACATTCGTGAATGCTTTTAAAAATTCTAGTACGTAACTATCTAGAATTTCTAGCACTTGTGACAATATCTCTCGGTACACCACAGTGATCACTCACACCCAAGGATTTTAACCCTTCACAAATCATTCTCGCTAAGCGATGTGTCAAACCGCTAGCGATACCTCGCGACCGTAAACAGCGCCTCATGACGTATTATGTATTGTTTGACGTGCAAAATTACACTTGCGGGTCAATTTTACCCACAAGCTGCATTCACACTGTTACCAGTCGAACAATAAGGCCGAATTTCCCGTAAAATTTTGTTTGTTGGAAGAAAATTGTGTCTACTATGTTGCGACACGGTAGCTCAGAAGAGATTTTACTTTCAAATTTACAAATGCAAAATAGCATATTGTGTTGTGGAAGTAGCCGTGGTGTGTTTTATTATTTCGTTGCAGCAGTTCTGTTAGAAGATTGAACTCTTCATTGGCACGTGAGATTTTTGAGGCATTACTTTCGGAATAGGGCATTGTGACCGGATGGTTCAGGATGTGTCTTTCTTTCCTGTGTGCAAATGGTGATTGCTTTGGGAAATATTTCTTTTGTCTGTTTGATGTGATTACGATATTGAGTATTGTTCGTACTTAGGTATCTACTTTATTATATAGAAGTAAAAACGTAGTATTTCTGTGATCTTAACATAACATCATACCTGTATTCCCCGAAGGATTAGGCAGAAGTGTACTAATGTACACCCACGCTTCGCCGGTGTGTTTAGGTCCCATATCAAAGCGGGCGAGCCTATTGACACTACCGAAAACAAATCCAGATCCGAACTGCTACACAAAACTCAGTAACACTTCGCTCGACCTGGAAATCGACCCCAGGACCTAGTGTAGCAGTCGCGCTTGGGACCACTAGACTAGTTATGTCTGATCTTTCTCTTTAATCATTCTTGCATTAATGTCTTTCTAACTAAGTGGGAGTCGGGATCTAGTTTTACCAAATGTAGCTGAATTGCAGTATCAATTTTATACGAAGCTATCGGCAGAATTCGCAATCCAACTTGCGGACATACCGATAAGCAAGTTTAAACTGATAGATTACACATTAACGATTGTCATAGGAATTTGTACATAAGGCTACACGTCGAGCTATACAAAACCAGTTTAGACTGACCTCCCATTGTAAAGGTTTTTCGTACCGTTCAAGGCCAGCTTATACTGGATTTGTATAGCTTGATGTGTGGCCGTGCGTACAACATAGCTAAGCAATAATATGCAAAATGTTTATCTAATAATTTTACATATACCATCATCACGCCTGTATTCCCCGAAGGGTTAGGCAGAGGTGTATTTAATGTACACCCACAGTTCGCCGGTATGTTTGGGTCCCGTGTAATAGGGGGCGAGCCTATTGCCATTCACCGGGCACAAATCCAGACTCCAGCTGCTACTGAGAATTTCATAGAAAAACTCAATAACACTTTGCTCGACCTGGGGATCGAACCCAAGACCTCTAGCGTAGCAGTCGCGATTGGGACCACTAGACCAACGAGGCAGTCAAGTAATAATTTTCATTGTATAAAAAGGTTTCATTACTCTGGCACAACTATCAATTATTGTGGCTTTAATTATGCCTTCCACTCTTCCAATGCCCAGCTGATTGTCCACCATATAGGTAGATAATGTATCTACCTACAGGAATATGGGTATGGGGGTCGAACCATAATTCCCCGAAAGCGCAATGCCGTATTTTTTGTGTCCATATTCAACAACTTTGTATTTTTGCCTAGCACTGTTTTATCTAGTGGAAAATTTGAATACAGAGTGAAGCTTTTATTAAATTACCGTGTAACCCTTTTTTTATATCAGTTTTATGATAACTAATGATATTTATTTCTGTAAATAGATCTTTTGAAGACACCTCTAAAAGTCGTTTTATGTTTTTTAAACTAAATGGCGCCGGCATTTCCCATCTGACGAAAAGAAACGCTGGAACCAACTCAGAGAACCCTAGTCTCTTTTAATGTCCAGACCGTAGTATTATCAGATATAGCACTTTTACAATGTAGGGAAATATCTGAACAGGCCTTTTGAAGAATGAGCCATAGCAGCTTTGAGTTGACCTGTCCTAACTGACGGCACGCATACATCAGTCATCGTGTAGCTCAACCATTATATAGGAAGTTCATAACATAATCGCACCCTTATTCCAAATACCGTCACTAAACGAAATTTTTCACGTTTAATTTTTCACTACACGTACATGGAGTTAAAAACAAGTTTTTGAAAAATTTCGTTTAGTGACGGTGCAGTGATAGCCTAGTGATATGACCATTAGACTGCCAAGTCAAAGGTCGGTTCGAATCCAAGGCACCTCTGACTTTTCGAAGTCATGTGCGTATTAATAATTAATTATCACGCGCTTAAACGGTGAAGGAAAACATCGTGAGGAAACCTGCATGCCTTAAAGATTTTCTTGATGGTGTGTGTAGTCTGCCAACCCGCAGTAGGCTAGGGTGGTGGACTATAGCCTAATCCCTCTCGTACTGAGAGGAGACCCGTGCCCAGCAGCGGGACAATGTAATGGGTTGATGATGACGGTATTGGAATAAGGGTGCGAATTATGACAATTAGTACCAGAACACAGTACAAGCTATCACCTTACGTAGGTACCTATATCTAGCTCTCTAGTACCTGAGAGCTAGATATAAAAGTACTACCTATAAGTCTATTCATCATACTACATAAACGCTAGTTAAAACTACAGGTCATCGATATCGGTACTAGAGGTGCGCTAAGTACATCGTATCACCATGGTATTGGTATCGTCGCCCCGAGCCCGGCGTGGGGGGAGGGGGGCGATCGATACGCCTGCGGGCCCCTTTCAGCGCAGCCTTTGTTTGGCTGATATAAAATCTTCAGGGGGTGTGGTCTGAAACGACGGTAACCATGAGTTTGGAGATTTGGAGACTAGTAGCAGCGTTTTTTTATGCTTGATCATGAAAAATGGCTTGACGCCTATGAAAAAAAAATTGTTGATGTTTGATAAAGCGAATGGTGCAGTGGACGTGTGGATGTTTTAATCTGGGTTCGATTCCCGCATAAGACAAATATTCGTTTCGACCAGACCCTACATTTGTTGTGCATGAGACAATTTATATTTAGAAACGCACATACAATACAGTTGCAAATCATAGCGTGAGGCGACCGATTATTGTAAGATTTTTTTTAAAAGCTTTACTCTCCGTATTAAGTGTCAGGCTGAGAATCATCATCATCATCATCATCATCAGCCCGTATTCGTCCACTGCTGGACGTAGGCCTCTTTAAGTGAACGCCACAGAGCCCGATTTTCAGCTCTTTTCATCCAGTTACTGCCAGCTGCCTTCCGCAAATCGTCACTCCACCTGGCCAGTGGGCGTCCTACGCTACGTTTGCCTAGCCGCGGTCTCCACTCGAGGCTGAGAATAATGAATTATAATTATTTATTTGGTTTTTCTTTCCAAGTCTAATCTAACAAAACAACCTTATAAGTCTAGTGGTCGTTGTAACACTACTGCTACGCTAGAGGTCGAGCAAAGCGTTATTGGGTTTTTCTATAAAATTCTCAGTAGCAGTTCGGAGTCTGGATTTGAGCCCGGTTAATGGCAATAGGCTCGCCCCCTATTACATGGGACTTAAGCATACCGGCGAACTGTGGGTGTATATTAGTACACCTCCGCCTAATCCTTCGGGAAATACCGGTGTAATGGTATGTGATGTTACAAATCCAGACTCCGGGCTGCTACTGAGAATTTCATAGAAAAACTCAATAACACTTTGCTCGACCTGGGGATCGAACCCAAGACCTCTAGCGTAGCAGTCGCGCTTAGGACCACTAGACTAATGAGGCAGTCAATGATGAAATAATCATTATTTATTTTGTTTATCTTTCTAAGTCTATATTTAACATAGTCCCGCTGTACACTGTCCGTGTGGTCACAGTACGGGACACATCTCAAGATTGTACCGTCGTCCATTACTATGATTTATCACTGGCTCTATGCTTCTAACTCTGCTTGCACTCTGCCAATGAATATTTTTACTTGACAGATGAAATTGAATTGATGGAAAAGATTATTATTATTGATGGATAGTAAACGATTGTATGTACCTACTTATGTATATATAGGTCCCTATAGGTAGTATAGTAGCTTCTTTAATTTATGGGAACATGACTGCCTCATTAGTCTAGTGGTACTAAGTAAGGTTAGAGGTCCTGGGTTCGATTCCTAAGTCAGGCAAAGTTTTATTGGGTTTTGCTATAAGCTAACTACAATTTGATTATTGACTTCCATATGTTTTGGAATAATGATGACTTTTTTAATTATTTTAAGTTATTGGAAAGCCATGCATGCCTATAAGTAGGTTACTTAGGCATTTGCTCCGAATACTTAATATAATTGTTATTTACCTACTTCTTATCATACTGCGCCCTTATTATAAATAAGTTGTTGGTGTGCCTTCTAAATATATTTAAAAAAAATCTCTCAGTAGCAGCTCCGAGTTTGATGACATTGCAGAAGGAGAAATTACTAGATAGGTACTTCTACTTTAATATGAATAAGGATAGGATTAATCGAACTTACCTGTAAGTGAAGTTCTATATTTACTGATTATATTATAAGTACCTAAGGTAAACGTACGTAATTTCGACAGTGTCCCAATACTCGTCATATTTTATAAAAAGGCTCATATTTTAATACTACCAATGTCCTAATGAATTATTTTTATAGAAACCTACTAAGAATAATATATTCTATAATTAAAACAACAAAGCTAAAGTTAAACTGCAATGGTGTCAGTGTAGGAACTCATCAAAGGTGAGTATCTCCAAATTTTGTACTTTTTTGGAAGTTCAGCTACTGAAAGTGAGGTTCGGCTTGCCGTGTTTGGTTTCATATCTTACTGGGTTGGTCGACCGTTTTGATAGGTGTGATTATTTCAAGAAATTGTTAGGTTAATTATCTAACGATATAACCCATCAAATTGTATTTTTTTATCATTATATATTTATTATAGCGTCTGACAAGTATTGGTACTAAATAATCCCTGTTTGTCCCAGTACTCGTCAAAATTAGTACTTTTTTGACGGAAATTGGGACACGTTTGGAGAAATGTATCTAATATCGACATGCTGTGTTTATTTAATGCAAAAGTGAATATTGTTATATAAAATTATATTTTTTGCGATACCTACATTGTTATTGTTATGTAAAACAAAAAAAATAATTTAAAATGATCCTACTCCCAACTCACCATCACATGATATTAGGAGGCAGATGATACGTGAGATATTTGAGTGCCTTTACCTTATAGTCATGGCCAAGGGATTCGTGACCTTTACCACGACCATTGCAAACTGTGGTCAAGTACAATTAAAAGTAACCTTACAAGATAAGGTAGGTACTTTATACACTTTCGTTAATAATCATGTTGAATCTCTTTTGTTTTATTGAGGGGCCAATGGTTAAGAACCTCCACATTATTTTCGGATTAATGGTTGCCTTGCCCTCTCTCGGATTTTTTAATCTTCATCATCATGTCTGCCAAAGGTCGTCCACTGTCAGCAGTGTTTAAACAACGGCTTCCTCCACAGATCTTCAATAGTACTGATTATATTATGCCTGCACCCAACCAGTTCCAGCGACCTTTTGGTACAAAGTCGTACAGACTTGTTAGTGGTCGTTCTCGTGAAGGTGCTCTCAGTTTTCGTCTGATGCAGGTATTCTCGGGACGTGGCAGTCTCGGGAAGGACCTGTAGCGCGTATATTGAGAATCAATGCCCGTTTCTTGGACTGCCCCAAAGATACGACGCAGCACGCAAGATTTATGCCCAGCTTAGACAGAGCTGCGCCGTGGTCGAAAGGGGGAGAGAATTATCAAAATCTTTCCGATGCGCATAAGCCACACCGGCAAATCTTTGAATTCCATGAGCTGTGGACTGCTGGCGGCTGGCTTGAGGAATTCGCCATGCGATCAGACAATAACCCCAAAGCCCATGTTTGCCGCACCAGTGAAGCATGCTACGACTCTTAGCAACGTTATTGAAGGTTTACTTTAATTTTAGCACAGTTTATTGTAAACTGTGAAGTTTTCAGTTTATTGACAACTGTGAAGTTTTCAGTTTATTGACATCTGGAAGTTGTCAGCAAGTGATAAATTTTAATATCAAAACTCGGTGTTAAGACAGTGGGGTTGTATATGTTTTACATTCGTATTTTCCTACAAATTTCTTCACATCATCATCCTTATCATATCAGCCAAATGAGGTCCTCTGTTGAACGAAAGCCTCCCTCATAGACTTCCAACTACGACTTGGTATATGCCGCCAGCATCCAACGACTCCCAGCGACCTATACCAGGCCGTCTGTTCATCTGGTTGGAGGTGGTCCCACACTGCGTTTTCCGGTGTGTGGTCTCGACTCGAGAATCTGTTTGTCCCAGTGGTCATCCGTTCTACGAGTTATGTGCCCCGCCCACTGTCCCTTAAGCTTGCTAATCTTTTGAGCTGTGTTGACCACATTGGTTCTTCGACGGATCTCCTCATTTCTGATTTGGTCGCGTGTAGAGAAATGGTAAGCATAGCTCTCTCCAGAGCTCGCTGAGAGACCTTGAGCTTTCTTATGAGGCCCGTAGTGAGCGACCACGTCTCTATCCCATACGTCATCGCTGGTAACACACACTGGTTAAAGACTTTTGTCTTAAGGCACTGCGGTATTCCCGACGAAAAGACGTTGCGACGTTTGAAGTTCTCCGAACGCTGCCCAGCCGAGTTCGATTCGACGAGTGACTTCTTTTATGAAGTTGAACCTGTCTATCTTGACGGTTTGTCCCAGATAAACATACTCGTCAACAACTTCAAGAACAGAGGTCCCAATGCATGTTGGGATAGGCTTTACATGGGCATTCGTGATGATTTTTGTCTTACCCATGTTCATTTTAAGACCCACCTGTTGGGAAACTGTTGAGGTCATTGAGCATTGTACCGAGCTTGTGGAGCAACTCTGCCATAACTACGACATCGTCGGCAAATCGAAGGTGAGTGATTCACTCATACTCACCATTTATGATAAAACCCAATGCTTCCATCTCCCTATCTACCATTTCTCTGAAACGGAATTGCTTCCATACACTACTCCTGTACTCGGACCGACATGATGGTGGCGTTTTTGTATAAGCACTTTGAAGCACTTCGATATACCGATAGTCAATGTAACACCGCTGCAGGGATTTAAAATAAAAAAATCAATAAAAGGCTCTCTCATAGTCCACAAACGGTAAGCATAATGGCAGATTATATTCATCAGTCTTCTATATAATCTGCCGCAGCGTAGCAATGGTAGTAAAACCTTTTCGGAAACTGGCTTGTTCGGGAGGTTGCAAATCATCAAAACTGTGCACGAGACTACTAGACTACGTGTTGACAATTATAATTATATATTTCCTATACCTTACTATAAGTTTCATTTGGCACTCACTCACTGCTGTTATTTTTTATTCTTATTTATTAGAGACAAAAATGAGGAAATATTATTTGAAAATAACAATTTATACTATCTGTATACACTGTATATATAATAAACATTACCTTAATGTAGCTTTAAATTTCGCATATAAGTGAATAAATCGCAAATAATATGAACCTTATGTTTTATGACATAGAGTCTAAATTTGCACTGAAAATTGACGGGTACTGGGACATCTTGACGATAATTAGGACAAATGTGTCGAGTACTGGTACATATGGGAGTCTTTTGATTTCTTTAAATATTTAATTATGTTATCGTTTTATATTCATTATAATAATATATTTATCGGAAAGATGAATAAATTCTGTACCCTGTCGTACCAAACAAAAATTTCTAAGTTAACTCATTTTGAGGTGGCAGAGCTGTAAACACAGAAAAAGTCTAAAACTGACGAGTAATGGGCCGTTTACCTTAATATCATCGAGCAAGATGAGACGGCAACTACGCAGTAAATCGAGGTATTCCACGAAGCACACCCAAACGAAGCACACCCAGACGAAGCACACCTAAAGTATTCCACTTAGCACACCCATAGCTGGGCTTCAAATAAAAATTTAAAATAATTAATTTTCTATTTCACGAAGCACACCTAAGAATATCACTTGCCACAGTGCGGGGACTAAGACATAAAATTGTATCTTAATGAAATAAAAATACATGTCCGAATGACAGCTGTCGTCTACGGTGTTCATTCTAAATTATCGTTTGTGTCGTTAAGATAAAGTTTCATTTCCTTAGTTGCTCCGATCATTTTGAGCAGTTTGTAAGTGCAGATATACCTAGTTGATGTTGACTATACCTACACACGCGCGACGTTGACCAAGAAAGTGAAGTTTAGCGAAACATCTGACCGGTAGCTCTTTAGAGTTTAATTTTTATTTGAAGCCCACCTATGGCTGTGCTAAGTGAAATACTTTAGGTGTGCTTCGTCTGGGTGTGCTTCGTTTGGGTGTGCTTCGTGGAATACCTCAGTAAATCTACCTCGGACTTATTACGAAATATAACCGTAATATCTAAGTAGTCTTAGTCTAGTCCGTGTTAGTTCCGATTCGAAAAAAAAGTTCGAAATAAATAGGAATAGGAAGAGAATGTAACAAAAATTCAAGGAAAATTAATTTTCCATAGGACTTGTAGTTTTGCTGGAAATCGAGATAAATAGTTTTTTACCCTAAACGACTTACCGAACTCAGATCGCCCGTAAATTATTTTTCCTTTAATTTTTGTTATATTCTCTATGTAGCAATTTTCCTTCCTAAACAATTAATCCTTCGTTTCTTTTCCTATTTCTTATTCAGTTTTAACGTAGGAAATAACTTTCCTCTGTTTCATTCAATAATACAATGCAGCTTTAAGTTTAAGTAAATGTAGGTAGGTACGCGTATCTTGAAATATGCGCACAAACTTTTCAATCAAGGCACCCTCCGAGCCCCATTTTCAGGGATTATGACCGACTTCTTTAAGAACTTAGTAATAATATATACTGAATACTACGGTTAGTTTAAAATAGCTGTGAGTATCAGAATTAAGCGAACCGAACTACTGCGGAAGTGAAATCCTAACTTGTTTTCTTAATTAACTAAAGTAATAAACAAGTACACCCACAGTTTTACTTAAAATAAGAAAATAATTGCTATAGAAAGACTAATAACACTGTTCGACCTGGGAATCAAGCCTCTGACGTAACGTTCGTAGTTACTTAAGATTTAAATAAAATACATTAAGTATAGGTATCTCTCCTAAAACCTAAACAATTTCAAAGCAAAGGAAACTGGCAGTATTCCAGGTTAACGACATGACGATTTCCTTATACCATTTAGAACTAACGATACATGTGGCATATAACATTACAAAAACACATTGTAACGAGTCCGGGCATCGAACTGTGTACATCACACGTCATCCCTGTCCTGTATCGCTCAGGGCATGACGCAATAGCTCGTTAAAATAAATGGTTCTGTTTTCAAACACGACATGCGTAGGAGTTGATTGAGTTGTAAATACCTTTAAATATAAATACCTATAGCTAAGTAGGTAATTTAAGTGTGGATCTAGGTATTTTTTATTAGAATTAAGAGGCTGTTTAGTTTTAGGTCTTGAGAGAGAAAAAATAGAGTTGTTTAAATTATCTGTCATTTTTTTTAAGATATGCAGAAGTTTAGTAGATATAGATATAGGTAAAGGGTAAGCCTTATCGTTATAGACTTAAGTAGTAGTTATCTACTTAAGTATCTACTACAAAAAATAAACAATCTAAAAAGTACTATGAATCTACATAGTATTTTCAAATCATCATGGACGATATCCTACAAAAGTGTATTGAAAATTAAAAAATGTAAAATGGACTGCAGTCAATTACTTATTTGTAATTAGTTAAGTTTTTATAATTAGGTAGGTAGATACTTACCTACGTATTTATACCGAACATCAATTTGGGATTAGGTATTGTAAAGATTTGACATTAAAATAAAATAATAAAGAACTCAAGTTAGAAACTTCAGAATTATTTTAAAGTTTTCACCAAGGAAAACCTAAGATATCTATCATGACTTTGTATGTCTCAGTATTAGAGCTGTTCCAGGGTTTTAGGTAGGTATAGCTATCTTAGGTTTTAAAATGCATAGTTATTTAAGTTAAACACGTATATATATATACCTCATATCTAGATACGATATAAACAGCTGATCCATTTGCATTTTTTTCGGCTATCTAAAAAAAGATATCGCCACGGATATCGGGCACCGTCGCCATCTGCCGGCCGAGTGTCGTGGAATACCGGACACTTCACACCCTGCTAATAACTGACCTGAATACATACATAACCATACAGAACCATAGAGCTATCTGAAAAATACCGACGAGGAGATTAGGTAGTATGTACTTATAGGTACCAAAAAGGTATATTATCACCTAGTAATGAAAGTGGACAGGGCGAAATGGCTCACACTAGGCGAGGCCTAAGTTCCGCAGTGGACTAAGATAGGTTGATGATGATGATGAATGTTATTATTGTTATGCATTATTTTATAATGTTAAAGGGTTGCCTAATAGTGTATTTAATTTACATATATTTGCATGCATATAATTGAATTGTTATTAAAAACACCTTACCTATTTGACAAAAAAAAGCAACTTACCTAGTCGAACGTTATCGAATGATCGCGATGTCCCCCTTGCCGACGGAATTCATTCAGAACGAATGAAAACATCGTAGCCGAGTCTAAGCGGTTTAAACATTAGGAAATATTGCTACAAAACTGTCCCCGGCTAACTCCCACTGCTAGGATGCCTCCTCTCAACGAGTAGGTAGTAGGTACCTGGTAGGTTAGCACCTAAAAGTAGCACTTGCAGTATTACAATTTAAGTTAATTATTTTAGAAATCCTACTCCTAATGTAGCTATCGCTTAATACGTTATCTAAAACATTTTAGTCGTTATCATCATTTCATTTCAACAGTAGGTGGTTACGTTATAGATGAGTAGGTATATACTAGGATATACTTACAACGGCACAGGTTACAAAGATTTACATAAACATGACATTGTATAAAATTTATTTTCCTACAGTAGAGTAGGTACCTACTTATACCTACATACCTTAATGGACAGAATAATAGATCTACAAACGCCGCAAAAATAACGTGCGCGAATAATAGTGTTCAGAAGCAAAACAGAAAAAAATCCAAATAATATTAATAGTGGTAGATAAAAAGGCGACACGATGACAATACGTAATGTGCGTGGGCAAGCCCTCCCCAGCGCTGGGGGTGGGCGTGGGGACGCCACCTGTGTGCCGTTACAGCGGGGTGTGGTTTGCCGTTCAATAACTTAATACACTCGGAAGGCTTTCACGCTGAAATCTCGCTCCACTCTACAGCGACCGCGCCGTCTTGATACTTGACAGAGATAATGTAGGCACTCGTATGTATTTAGACGAGAAACAAATGTGACGTATAAGAAATTTGAAATGGGTTTCCACAAATATAAGTCGACACCTACTCATTGTTTATTGCATACATTTAATAGGTATCTACTTAGGTCAATACTGCATAAACTGAGGGATTTCACAGGGTAGGTACTTATTCCTAGTCGCTCATAATATGATAGCAAGAAAGTACTTAACGATGTTTGTACCAAACAGATAACTAGCTAGGTAGCTACTCTCCTACAGTTATAGGTACCTAACATTGAAGGACTAACTAAAATACTGTGTCCAATGATATGTGTCATTGCCGTGTATAGGTAACTGCAGTGATTTATCATCGGTGTCAGTTCCATGATTTATAGGCAGGTAGCTAAGTATGCAAATTACGCGCTTAATTATTATTTTATCGATCAGGCGCGACATACAGGACAAACACTAGCGTGTAATCCACCCGGATTGTTGTATGGAGGCTATTAATTGCAGGTTTGCAGGTAATCGATAGAGGTGGCGGGATCGTGGATCACGAGGCGCGGTCCGAGCGCTGGCGGCGGCGGGGCGCGCCGGTGTGCGTGACGGATCATGGCGGCGCGGGGGGCGCCTCCCCGCCGCCACAGTTAAACGCGCCCGCCGGATGCGCCGCGCCGCGGTTGAAAGCTATCCGGCCCCCCGGGCGGCCGACTCGCGATTGGCCCGCGTGCCGCCCCGCGCCGTAA